>OMKK01044966.1:7720-23455 GCA_900302305.1 Polymixia japonica
AAAGAAAAACACCTATGCTATTTTTCTTCAGCTGAAATAGAGATCTGTACAATGACCAGGACCTGAGAGTAAGTGAATGAATGATACGGTTTCTGAGTGTGTGCTGTGTAATTGAATCCGAGATTCTCCACTCAATGGCTATTTCAGTGTCGACATTTTGACAGTTGATTTTTATTAACTGATTCTCTTCCATTTCCATACACTTAACACCATATACAGATTCACAAACGCTGTAAATCTATTTCAACGTGAAGTGCGCCTGAGTGATCTCTGTCAGGATGTGAAATGGGAAGAGGAGAAAATGTGTTTTTGAATTACCATGATGACAGCACCTTCAGTTGTCATGGGGATTGTAAATAACATAATAAGATGGGGGGGGGAATTAAATCGTCAGCACTTTTGTTAATACATTCAGAACATTGTGCTTGTAATCATTTCAATGGCTTGGAAATGAAATGGTTCCTTGGAGACCGCACATGATGTCCACATTGTCTAATCTAGGCTACTCACTAGGGTCCAGCTACATAATAGCGTGTGTTAGGTCTTTGTAATTGTCCAGTTAACCTGTGTGTTCTTAAGTGTATTATTTACTGTACTCAATGTTAGCACTTTAGGCTGCTATGGCAAGCCGTTTTAACCTCTAATAGCTAGACTGGATATGTATTGCAGATATCTGTGATTCAATTCTCAAAACATTTCAGATATCCACAACGACATTCTTCCACTTGTACTTTTTAAGGATTTTTAGATAGCTTAAATTTAGTTTTGACTGGTACAATCAATGTTGTAGATATCTTGAAATAACATTTCTACTAGTAAGAATGTTATTGTGGATATCTTTAATTACCAACCTGACTAGTGAGAATACAATTTTGACTAGGAGAAATGCTATTATGATATCTAAAATGTAATTACAGATAGGAGTGTGGTTCGATTACATGTGAAAATGGCTTGCCATAGGCTGCAGGACCAAAGAAGGTGCATTTGAAGAGAGGTAATGATCTCTGCTGCCTGTACTGACAGATGCTGCTAGTGGGAGAGATGTAATTTGCTATACTATAAAGTCTCTCTTAGTCTTCCCACCAGCCTCCTATCAGTGAGGTAGACAGACTTTAATCATACGATGCCATGGATGCATTTATCCATTGTTTCTGTTTATGACCAGTATTTCTAACATTAAAAGCATAGATCAATGTGTCACTCCTTGAAGCTAATTTCTTATAATGTCTCTGTTACTTCAGACTCATCATCATGTCATGAGCTACAGCAGTCAAAGTTGCCTTTTGCTGCTCATAGAATCGAATACAGTTTGAAACTATTAAATGTTGAGAGGTATTTTCACAAATCTGAAGCCAAAACCCACAAAACTAATTGGTGTCGATAAGTGTCCACTTATTAGAAATAACTTCCTTGTTCCATTCAGGGAATAACTTTGATAGCTGTCAGTAAGTTCCCAGACAGCCAGGATATAAATAAATGCACAGTAGAAGAAATATAGGATTAATAGAAAACTTTGATTTTACACATTGTATTTTAAAGTGCCAATCTCGAAGATCTCCAAAGATTTTCATTTAAATATGTTAAGTACTCTCTATTGTCGAATGAGGTAACACAATGGTGACTGAGCCTACGGCCCACTGATGAAAGCCCTTGTATTTGCAGTATTATAGTATTAGAGTATTAAGAACCGGGTGTCTGTGGAGACTTCCCCGCCACGCATTCAAATTAGCGGTAGTGACGCATTTTCCCTTTGAAGTGAGGTCCAATTACCGCTTTTCGCCAAACGTGCCACCAAAGACAACGAAACGGAGATCTTCGAGATTGCCACTTTAAGAACCGGGTGTCTGTACTGACTTTCCCGCCATGCATTCAAACCACAAACTGCAGTTAGCAACGCGTTTTCCCTTTGAAGTGAGGTCCAAAAACACACCTACAATTACCACTTTTTGCCATAGATGCCGCCAAAAAGAACGAAACGGAGATCTTCGAGATTGCCACTTTAATTATAACGGCTCAGTTAGCTTCATGGCATCACATGACCTGTCATAAAAAGGCAACTTAGCTGAATTTATCCCTTCAAAGCCATGGACAATGAATGATGCAAAATGTGCAATAATTAAAACATAAAAATCTGTACTTAATTTAATTTATCCTTGCATTGCATTGTTTTGGTTTTTTTAATTGGTTTGTCTTCTGTAGTGCTATTATAATTCATGCATTCTAGGGCTAAAGTTGACTCCTGTGGGTAGTTTGGCTCTAACATTTCAATTAAAATGCAGAGGAATTCCATGCATTGGGATTTTCTGGATGGACAAATCCATAGGGTCTGTGTCTGACTTTATGCGGTACGTCTCTTTGCTCCAATGAATCGCTGAGCTGAGACACCCACTTCCAATTGAATGCTAAGGACCCTCCAGCTAAACAAGCAGGCAAGTTTGCTTTTATAAGTGTTTGCTGGATGCCACCAATACTTTATTGTGTTTGATTAGTTTAACATTTTGGAAAATAATGTTATTAACTAAAATTGGATTTTGTTTCTAACCAGTTCAGGAACAATATCTTAAAGGCAGAATGTAAGAATCAAAACATTGTAATTCCAATTTGTGTAGAGCAGAATGATTCAAAATTTATTTTGTTTTCAAATCCTGCTGTCCACACTTCATAATGAATAATAGCGTAACCTCTGTGGATCTCATTAGGACAACTGAATTGAGGCACATTGCACTTGCCTGTCACTCTCCTTCCCAGCTGCATCCCAGAGGTGAAATTGCAAAAATCCAAACCAAGTCTACACATAAACCAACAGAGGGGACAGGACAGCAAGATTTCAGCCTATGAATTCTGACCCTTGTTCACTTTGTGTGCAGCCCTGACTGCATGATTGGCCATGTCTTGAATAATACAGAGCTTTAAGGGAATACTAGAGTAGCTGAAACCTTATTAAGAATTTTGCATGTTTCCTGTAGAGATGTGCATATCAACTTGGCATTCATAGGTCAAGTTCTGCCTCAGAGACAATCACAATAATACCACATCCCTAAAAACCACCTATTCAAAATTGCTTTTAACATCTGACTGCTCTTTTGTTGCAATCTCTCTGCTTGTTTCAAACTTATATACCGTTGTTTTATTCCTTGTATTTTTTTGTAAAGTGTCTTTGAGTACCTTGAAAAGCGCAATATAAATAAAAAGTATTATTATTATTCTTTCTCTCTTTGTGTGAAACGTAATTTTACGGTGCCTGCATATTAAGAAGATAAACTTCAGCTTTAGGGAGTCAAGTCATGCAGGAGCACGAAGGTGCTAGAGTTCTTTGCTAACATGCTTAGTATGGATGATGTCATCCCCTCCTTGACAGGCACTGAGACACAGCATCATAATGACTTAGTAATGGGCCTTCCTCATTTGTCACTGCAGGCTCTGGTGGATTATAATGACTGCTATATTTAGCAAAATATATGGGCAGTTGTGGCTTAAAGGTTCTTGTCTTACATACGAGCAACCAGTATTTCTTGTCACTCTTTTACTCTCATGTAATTTGCACTGAGCTACACAAACATAGTTTCAATATCGTGCAGAAACCTCCCATCTCTATTAATTACGGCCTTCGTGATTTCTTTTTCCTGAACTGAAAGCTTGAATGTTCCTTTTCTGGTGCTTAGTCGTTTCCATGATAGTAAGGTGTTATCCATTCACATTGTATTGTAGAAATGCATAAGTTACAATCTGGAAAAGTTGACCTTTTTTATGATATATTACTTTTGTCTGTGATTCACAGTGCATTCACAAGTATTTGATGGAGTTTTGTTAGAATGATAGACTTGGAAGCACTGTACGCATGTCAAGAATGCATAGTCCACATTGGAGTGTATTCTGTGATTGCAACAGCGAATTCCAATATTTTAAAGTTGAACTGGCACCAAGCCAAATTCCTCTTGCTGAGTAATTGTCACAAACAAGAGGTTGCACATTCACTGTATGTTCTTTGGGTACAAACGCTATTATTGTTTATTAATATACTATATATGCATTACTTTTTTACTTATATACAACAATCAAATAAATGGTAGTACCGCACTGAAACAGAGTTTCATACAACTAGTGCCGATCCAAGCTAATGGAATTCCCATTTAATTCAATTATTAACTTGCCTGTATCTTTTTATAGTGAAATACCAGCATGCTAACTTACAGAGTTGCACAATAAGAGGTGGATTCTCTGTTTCTCTTTTTCATGCCATCTTGTGTCAAAACACATTTTGATGAATATAATATGAATACAAATAGGGTCTGGAAAAAATATTTTTTTAAACTGATTTTAGAAACAAATGGCTTGATAACCTTGACTCAACAAGAGTGCATAATCACGCTGAACCATGTAAATGTTATTTAGGTAGAGCATTATTCTCCATATTTGAACATGAAACTTTTTTGGCCTTACTCAACATGCTGGTAAAGCATTTCCATTTGTAGCCCTTCAGTTATGTTTTATTAGCATAGCTAATTTTTAACCTGTCATTAGTTTATATTTCAGATTATAGTATTATAGTTAGTCTGGAATTAAGTGGCAAACAATCTAATAAAGTTTAATTTTATTTGACGTGTAACTAATAGATTTACAGTGCCTTAAATGATCTGACAAGCCACAAATTAGATAAAAGATCAAGTTGTTTCACAAAATCATTTAGCTGAAATCTACTTTGAGGTTTCCACCGGGATATCTTAACTGCATATAATTAGTGTTGAGACGGTCTGATCTTCGCATCCCATTTATTTAACCCTGGCCAGAGCATTGTATGTGTGATGGCCAGGCGTTAATAATACTATTCTAATAGATTTTGGAAGATAATCTGGCAGTTGTTATTGACTCAGGTGTTTGACGATACAAAAAGGAACTATGACACTGATTGCATGATTTACAAACAAAATGTGCTTAAATGATAAAGAGCAGCATTTAAACAGTGAATGGATGGCTGAGAGTTTGTTTTGGCTGACGATTGTGGGATTGTAAAAAGTTTATTTTGTCTGTATTGGCATTGTTCTCAATTGTGGCTTGATTCTGAAATTAATATTACTGGTGTAGACAAGTGACTCATTTGTGAAACATTTTGCATTTAATAATGAGCCATCATGATTTGCTACATTCATTTTACAAATACTATAAGTATTCCTATATTAATACTTATAGTATTCCTTTAGTATTCCTATGGGATTTTTTCGTAAGGGCGGGCTCCTCTTTTTTGGACTGATGTTGATAACTCCAGTCTGTCCGGTAATTGGAGATGAGATCATGTTCATGGCAGCTGCAGCAGAAACCAAGACAACCACAGTGTGATAGCAAACATGGCCAGTGATGATGATACTTAACATTGAAAAAGGAGGAAATTAACAAACAAATAAAATAGTAAGAACAGAATGAAAGGAAGCTGAGAAAGGATCAGATTGGCCAGGAAGGAGAGATGAAAGTGAAGATGAATGAGACCTTGGCAGTGGCTTTCTGCCAAACCACAACTATCTTCATTTAAAATCCCCTCTCATCTTTCACTTTGATAAACATCCTTCCTAAAAGTTTTACAGGAGCCAGATGCTGGACGCAAAGGACTAACCTTCACTTAAAGGAACACACCAACATTTTGAGAAATACACTTATTTGCTGTCTTGCCCAGAGTCAGACAAGGAGATTGATATCAATTTCATCTCTGTGCGTCCAGTACAAAGATAACCTATAAATAACCATAAAGACTGCATGCTGAAATAGAAATAAAAGTGTAAAAAACGAGACATTGTTGTTTTACAAGCACTTAACGTCTGGACCTATTTCTAGAACTTGATCCTGGGCGCGAAATCAATACGCCCGTTGACAAGGCAAGAAATAAGTCCAGACGCGAAGTGCTTCTAACACAACAACATCTCGTTTTTACACTTTTATTTCTATACGTGTTAAATATACAAGACACGACATGTAATTAAAACAGCTTTGGAGATGTTGGAAAGTGAAGTTTCTTCAATGTTGATGGAGCAGGGCTACACCAGTCTGATGGCTAGGTTAGCATGTACCCACCTATCTTGATATCAATCTCCTCGTCTGACTGGGTAAGACAGCAAATAAGTGTATTTCCCAAAATGTTGGCGTGTTCCTTTACGTAACAAGACTATCATGACGCTGACCACACGTGTTAAAGATGCACAACAAATGATCCCCTCAAGCCATGTAAGTTGAGTTTCACCATTATACTGACGCTGTGAGAGGCAGCTTGTTTAATACCATTTCACTGCATTTTTTCTCATCTGCAAAAGAAGAATAACATTAAATTGTGGATACTGGACACTAATACAAAAGGAGTATAATCCTTATTCTTTCTCTTAATGGGGTGATAGAAGACTGACTAATAAGCTAGGTTTCACGAGCTAAGAGGATTATGTTTTGTTTCAAGTAAATGAGATTAGTAGCTGCTGATTCCATACTCTTTGGTGCTAAACTAGAGGGTTGGGCATAACTTCACTTTCATAATTGTCACCCTCTGCCTAACAATAACATGATTATCAAATGACTTCTGCTTCATGAATAAGCAGAGAACTTGGATAATCTCTAAGTAGCAGCTGAATTAATAGGAATGTCGTAACAGCGTGACTCCACTATGTAGGACGGTTATAAAGCCATCTACAAAAATCGAATCCAAGTAAACCCCTCTTGTTTTATTTCTCTTATTTCCAAAAACTCAAATGTCAATAATTTATAACATATGTGGATTTTTTGCAAGACCTTTTGTGGTTGCCCCCTGTTTTGTTATTCTAATCTATGACCTTTGAACAGTGTAATATTTGCATGTAAAGGCTAATAAGTCATTGAGATTTCTTATCTGGCATGTTTTCTGATGGTTGCTCTTCTCCTATCTCAGAGTGCTGTCAAAACAGAGCTGAATAAAAATACGCTTTTGGAGAGTTCAGGCTTTACTGCAGACATGATAACACAAAGAGAATACCTTAGATGACCAGTGTGGAGCTCACACACCAATAAGCTTGAAATGTTTCCTCAGGACAATGTCTCAATCTTTTTATTTTGTGGTTCAGCTGTTGTGGTAAGTCAGATACAATTTACCAAGAATTCACGCTTGATTTTGATGTTGAGCAATTCGCTTTGAAGCTGTGTGATGGATTTTCTGCTACATTTTCTGTATTGACTTTGTGATTCAAACTGAAAGAAAATGTGAAGTATTTGGCCTTAGTTTGTTATTCAAAATGGTGATGAGTTTGGACCCCTAGGATGCCAGTCTTCAAGAAACTTACTGTACATCAGACCCAACCGTTAACCTTAAAATGCACAGGCACATTCTTCATAAACAACGAGAGCATGTCAGCTTTCCTGATGTCAGCTTCTACCCGGTTTGTTAACTCGCCGTGACATAGTGGCTGGTGGTCTGACATGAATTACATTTGAGTGAGAGCCAGAAGCGTAGTACTTGGCAGATATTAAAGTCTCAGATGCAGGTGTGTTGCAGGTGTGATATGTGAAAGAGCCTTAAACTCCTAAACCCAAGAGCCCATCTCCTACCCCAAACACACACAGACACACACACACACACACACATACATAAAGGCAAGCTAACAGGCAAGGGCAACTATTTGAGAAAGAGCTTATTATTCTCACTCACATACAACTCTCTGACAAGTCTGCTTGTCCTGATTAAAACCATAGATAATCTAATAACCTACTATCTCTTATCCTCACTTGAGTAACGATGTGCTGGAAGACTGGCAAGCAGAACTATGGGTAATATGATTACCTCAAAAGCAATGGCTGCTTTAAATCATGGTCATACAAACCATAGCTTGTATAGTGTTCATGCTTGTCATGAGGACCCAATTCTAAAGTCTAATGATGAGGTAGTTTGTAGTTCAGTTAAAGTGGCAATCTCGAAGATCTCCGAAGATTTTCATTTAAATAAATGTCTGTTAAGTCACTATCTATCGCTGAATGAGGTGGTGATTGAGCCTATGGCCCACTGATGAAAGCCCTTGCATTTGCAGTATTATGAGTATTAAGAACCGGGCGACTTCTCCGCCATGCATTCAAATTAGTGTTAGTGATGCGTTTTTCCTTTGAAGTGAGGTCCAATTACACACCTGCAATTACCGCTTTTCGTCATAGGTGCCGCCAAAGACGAAACGGGAGATCTTCGAGATTGCCACTTTAAAGTCAATACTGGTGGAATTGTAGCAAGTAAATTCATTATTTGTATTAGGTCTATTCCTGTGTTGCCATCACTCAGAATTTTTGCCTCTTTGCAGTAATGCAATTAGATCCTAAGCCTGATTTTTAAAGGACCTAAACAGCAAAAATGTTTTTATGTGTTTTTAAGAAGGTGGAATCTCACACCAATATTCCAAAATTACCCCGATGAAGACAATACTCTGAATAAGACATGGTCATGTTAACAGCATTTTCTAATTCCCATAGTCCGAACAAGGTCTTAACCGGCGTAAGCATGTTCTAATTAAAAACTGGAGTATTCCGAAGAGGTCTACTGTAAAAGCTATAACCATTGGACAGCATTGTCTATTGTCCCATGTACAGTCATAACAAGAACGTGTTGAAGCACATTATTCTGCAAAACTTTCACGAAGATAGCGGCAAGGGTATACCACAGGAGAAACATGGAGGGTAATACGGGGGAAACACATAGGGGCATGCCGCATTAGTGGTGTTTCACGTTACCAACATCATTCAGACTATGCTTCAATGCATGCAAATGGGAATATGAATGAAATAGTTCTTTGCACAACTCATAAACAACTAAACCAGACTATTGTCTTATTTGGAATAAGGACCTTAAAGAGGCTTGGAGGAATTCTTGTATATTTTCAGCCTCTAGTTGTACGATGGCCGCTGTGGAGAAGTTTAGTGGGTCCCATCTCATTCTTGTTGCAGTGAGCGCATGTCAGTGTGTGTTTGTGTGTGTGATATTCAACGGACTGACCTGGGTCCGCCTTGCAATCCCAGCACCAATTTACATTCAGGTGAAGGCTGTCAATCAAGTCAAGAGCCAACAGCTCAGGGAAAACGACGACTAAACCAACTGAAAACTTTGTAAACTAAAGATTCTGTTGAAGAGTGAGGTAAAACTGGGATTCGGTTCATAGATTATATATGTAAGAACTATACTTTGACCGTCTGGGATTTAAAAAATACTGACATTGCCAAAGACTTAAAAAAATTTGAGACTTTTTTCCTGTCACCTCCATTTGGCATGGTATGGAATGCATTCTTTTTGTCCAAAAATAACTCCTTTGTTCTCCACTACCCTTCCCTTCTTCTATGACGCTTCCATGAGTGAAAGTGAGAATGGGAGGCGTCTGAATGAAAGAGATAGTGCTTGGTTTACACACATCTGCAATAAATGTTGTGAGTCATTGCACCTCAAGTCATGCACTTACAAGTCAGAGTCTAGTCTCCAATCATCTCCTTATGTCCCCAAGTACGTCTCAAGTCTAAAAAGAAGCCCAAGTAATAATGGCTCAAGTCCACATCACTGGTATGAGGTATGTGTCTGATCCTACTCTTTCAGAATGTATACTAGGTACACACAAAGATACTCAAAGCAATTTAAGACCCGCCTCCCCATCTTCAACTCTGCAGCCCACAAGCTGACCGTTAGTAAGGAATACAAACCTTGCCACTAACTTTTCCTGGCATGCTCTTATAATACTCTTGATTTCAATGACATGGCCGTTGACAGTAAACACAACTGAATTGAATTCTTCTGAAAATGTTTGCTCTGTGAGGTAGTGACTACTTCATTTTAATCATTCATTGCATTAGATGGATTTTAACCTTTCAGCAACTTGTCCATGACTTAAGGTAAATGTATATAAAACTGACAATATCAATGGTTGACTTTTTGCTGAGGTGCAATTGACTATAATATCTCCTCTTACGCAGGTTCGTATAATCTGAAATTCAGAAAAGGATGCTTAAAGGCAGCAAGGCTGCTCAGCAGTCTTGGTACCTTGCTAATTTGAGGTATATCAAGTCACTGACAAATTAGACATTTAATTTACAATTGGCTTTCAATCACAACTAATCAGTCTGTACTTAATTTTCATAGAATGCAATATGCAATGCAATTGATGCTGCTGACAGCATTATGGTAACACCAGCAAAGGCAACAGGAACAATACAATAGCTTCCTGGTCATAAAGTCTGATAAACCCAAATGTCCCTGCTTGTATAAAGCCATGACGGTATGATATGGAAAAACCCAATTACGGCAATATGATATCAACTGAATTTGTAATGAAAAGTGGTCCTTAATAACACATCTCTAATCACTGTGTTCTAAGAAGATTTTCAATCTGTACTCCTTTGAGTCATGAGTCATCTACAGCAATCCATCTACCATAATGTTTTATTTCAGTAAACAGGCAATAGGTGAATTATGGGTTATTGCTTGTGCCACTACACTGGATCAAACATGAAGCACAGAGGCTTCACTCACTTCTGTTCTGCACCACAAATAGAAAGGGGGCATACAACTAGACAATACCAGTATTGTTGAGTTGTGTTACGGTTGATGTAAGGGGTTGGACCCAAATGCAGACAGAGGCAGCAGGGTTAGGTGATCACAAGGCCGAAGACGCAATTTATTCACAGAGCCCAAACAGGACAAGGTTCTCCCACACAGGAGACAAGACAAAACTGAGAACAGGGAACTCAAACATCAGCCACTGGGAACATCTAAAACTGTAACACTGAAACACAGAGCACAAGTAATACATACAATGAAACACGACTGACAAAAACCTAAAGCACACTGAACACTACCAGAACAAGACCAAAACATCTACAAGGAAAACCAAACTAACATGAACACTAGAACATACAACACCTAGAACATACAACAGCACAAAAGACATCACCCACATACCTGAAACAATGACCCGACAAGACAGACTGGGGAGACAGGACTGAAATACACCGGGAGGTGATTACAACGAGACACACCTGGGAGGACTGAACACAAGACAGGGAAACTAGACAGAACTACACTACCCAGACACACAGGACTACAAAACCTAGAAACACAGAACCAAGACAACAAGACGCTGAACACATGAAACCCAACACCAAGACAAGACAAGACTAAATAACCAAAAGCAAACCAACTAAGAGCCACGCAGGGCAATAAGGAAAATAATAACCACAAGAAACACAAACTCCAGCCACTCTGGCTGGATCCTGACAGTTATGTTAGTAAGTAACGCAAGACCCTTCTAGATGTCATCATCAAATGGTGAAAACGTTTCTTATACCTATTTATTAGTACAACATGTCGTATACCTTAAAATCCTGCGTGACTAGCTAGAATATAATACGTTGTTATTGTTAACAGACCAAAGGCCATCTGTTGTTTACCACATTATGTCATTAAAAAGTACCACAAAAGGGAGACTTCAAACAAACCTAAAAAAGGTCTCTAACGTGCATGTGTGCAGTCTGCAGTAGCCTATAGTACTGCTCACGTATTGCAGGGGTCCTAACTGTATTTCCTGAAACACCAAGGATTGTTTTATCTAAGGATGGGACCCCATGACGAGGGAACATACCCCACGTAACCTGTGTTGGCGCTGTTTGCACAGCTGTTGTCCATACAAATAGAAAACTACTCTACCGCACGTTTGATGTGTGGCAGAACTTGACTTACAGGTCCTAAGCAGCAAAATATGTTACAAAAATTCATTAAATCATAAATCATTAACATTTGGTCTTTGCGGTGTGTGTGTGTGTGTGTGTGTGTGTGTGCGTGTGTGCACATGTCTGTGAGGATCGTTTTAAACAAAACAGTGGATAAAAACACAATTTACAAGTCATTTATTTACAAACCTCTCCATAGTTGTAGCTTCAGAATCTCTTCCTGGTTACTGTTGCCACCTCCATCAGTATATATTTGTATGTAACATACTGAAGATATAGAGAACTCCTTGTCTATTCAACAGCATCTCAAGTAAATGTCATTTGGGAAGGTTCCAACATTACTTTTAAATATGTAAAACCCACTTTGTGATTTTATTTTTAGACCAGCATAGGTGTGCTGCCTTCTACAGTGTAAAGTGTCTCAATGTGTGATCTAAAGGCACTCAAAGACGACAACATGATACAAGATTAAATTGTGTGATGGGGAAAGTGCCCTCACCAGTATCTAGAAAATAGCCTAGTTTTATAGCTATTGTAATCATTATCCATTCCAGGATGTGCCAAGCTAAATGTTGACAAAGAGTTGTCAGTTCCGGTACATATATACCACACTGTCTACGGTTTCCACTCACATGTGTTACTGGTTTTTTCTGGATCATTTCTATATTGCTATGGGCACCAGATTTTCATCTTGGGATCCAAGACATGCTGGTTAGTGTACCCACATGAAAAACAATGAAAGCAACTGAAGCTTGAACATTAAAAAAAAAAAATGCTAGGTTATGAATTTAAATCTGTCCCGAGGGAGAGGCCAGGGGACACACCTTAAGTGTGCAATAATAGCCTCATATATTGTAATGCCCTATTGTAAGGCCATGTCCCCTGAACTCCTGATAAGAAATAGAAGACTTACGTTAAATACCAGGGTTCACACCAGTCCACTGCTGATTAGACTATGTTTTATTTATTCTTTTTTTTAAAGGTTCTGCTGCAGCATTGGACAGGCGTTTGGCACAGATCCTCAGTCACATTCAGTCTCAGAGTCTCAGTGACGTTGGTGCCTGTCATTGTACCACAGTGAGGAATGTCTGCCAACGAATTCCTTTTCATCCTGAGAGAAAGAAAGAAAGAAAGGAAGAGGGAGAGAGAGAGAGAGAGAGAGATTATTTCAGAAACGATACTGTGGCTGATTACGTGGATTTATATCATCTTTCACCTCATGTTGTGTGCGTGCGCGTGCACGTGTGCGCGTGCACGTGCGCTTGTGTGTAAATCGGTACTTACACATTATATATGCCAGGTGAAAGCTTTAAGATACACCATATCACTGAAGCCAAGAAATAGAATAGATAGGATAGTCTTCCATCTCCTGCTGTGAGCTAATTGGCTTTGGCAACATTCTGACCTCACCGTGACCCCTTGTGAAGCAGCAACACATAAGCTGCTGTCTCCAGGTTCCACAGAGAAGGTGGGACCAGAGTCTGGATTTACTTCACGTTCACCTTTACAACCCTGCCTGGGTAAAAGATAATTGCCACTGACATTTGACCTGTAAGAGGAGATTCTATTTGGGAAATGTTGCTGTAATACTTGAGCATATAGTGCCTATTTCACAGAGTACAATGGAATAAGATATTTACCGGCACGTGTAATGTTTTAAAGATGATACTTTGGCTCTCGGTTAATTAATTACAGGAAAAAAGTGGTTTGATGTTCGATTTTTACTTTGCCTTAAACATGGGCCTTTGGGATAATATCAGCCAAATGCGTTTGCAAAGCCGGGTGACCTGAAATATTCTCAGCAATTTAGTGCAGAAACGTGTGGTTCTTGAGCACAATGCTGGTGTTGTCTTTGAAAAATCGCCAACATTATGGTACAGTCATCCTATTTATCCTATTCTATTGGAGGCAGATCCTATTGATTTTGTAGTCTTTGTGTCCAGAGAGACAGTGCGCGCACCAGACGCGGGTTGACGTGCAGCGCAGCCAGCACAGTATTTGAGAAGGAGGCGGTTCCCTGAACACCTATACTATATCAATCTCCAACGAACCGCCAAGTCTTAAATGGCCGCTGTACAGGGGAGGACCGAACGGAAAGATGTTTTGATTGTACTCTTTTTGTAACTTATTGGAAGTGATTTTGGAAGGGAACTTTTTGTGATAACTAGTATATTACTTTGCATTGGCAAAAGGGGGGTAGGAATTTTATAAGTTTTACACTTCATCCTACTCCTTTTCAGACATTGTCATTGTTTTTTTGTTTTTTTGTATTATATTTTGATTAATTGTTTGTGATCAGTGTTCGAAATAAACTTATTCATTCATTCATTCAAAGAATCGGGGCGCGCTCAACAGCGAGGATATTTAGGTATTTCATTCCGTGACGGATAAAACATTAATACACGTGTTGCAATTTATTGTCAAGGTATTGTTAGGTAAACATCTCCAGCCTTGTATCCTATCACTCCAGCAACTATAGCACTACGTCTACTAATCGGATTCGTCTAAATGTCCCCAGGGTGCACTCAGAGCTTGGTAAAACTGCTTTGTCCTTTTATGCACTTTGGGCATGGAACGAGCTGTAAAATACCTTAGAAGAGCTCCCTTCTTTGAATACCTTTAAAGGTCTTTCCCAAACTGCCCTGAAGGAAACATGTTGCTGTTTTACATAATCCTGGACCTGAGGTGGACTGTGTTATGGATATCGACAGTTTGGCCTCTATGCCTCTCTTCTTTCACGCTTTCCCTCGGGTAGCTTATATATATTGTATTTGTTCTATCATGTGAAATTGTTTTTATGTGAAATATGTGAATTGTTCTTATGCCGCTGTCTTGACCGGGACTCCGCGGAAGAAGATATTCTGTATCTCAACGGGACCTTCCTGATCTAAATAAAGGCTAAATAAAAATAAACAAAAACATTTCCTGCCCTGTGGCCTTCGTGTGCTCCGTGGAGAAACAGGATACCTATCTGTCACAGGTGAATCCATTTAGTTCAGTCAGATCATTCTCAAATCAAAAAGGTTTGCAGCAAGTCATGTCAACAATCTGTAAGAAACGCAAGTACGTAAGGTACAAATCCATGTACAGAGGTGTCAAAAGTATTCACATTCATTACTCAGGTAGAAGTATAGATACTAGGGTTTAAAAAGACTTCTGTAGAAGTTGAAGTATCAACTCAAGTTTTTTACTCAAGTAAAAGTATAAAAGTACTGGTTTCAAAACTACTTAAAGTAAAAAAGTAAAAGTAATGTAAGGGGGAAAAATGCCAATAAGGACAAAAGCTTAGGCCGCACCACAGGGGCCTATAGTGCACTACCCCCCCTCCCCAAAAAAACATTTTTGTAAAGGCCATAATGACTGTTATATTAAAATGTTAATGTTGAAAAATTTGGGATGCACTATAGGCTACCTGTTTCAGCCGCATATATGCCCATTGAAAATGAACGCATTTTAGTATAATGCAAATATATTAAAGAACCATATATGTGTACTATTGAGCATTAACATGTGTTTCACAGAGCAGAAGATATGATGACTAGTTGCCTATAAGTATTGTAATGGTGCAAAAAGTCAAACTTCAGAGGCATGTTATCATTTATCCTAACCTTTATTGGAATGTACATGCAAGCTTAGTTGCAGGAATCTGAGGGCAACGGATGCAAAATAAAACTGGACAAGAACATTTGTGTACCCAGGGCAGGCTTAGCAACAATTACCCTTGTATGATTGTCTATGTCTATATACAGTAGACATTAGTGCTGTCAAAATGATTAATCAAAAAATAAAAAACATAACTCAATCGTGATACCTTCCTATGTACTATGCAGCAATGTCAAATTTAACGGGTCAAACACAGTGTAAACCAAAAATCTCTTTTCTCTATAGTTCTCCCACACACACACGCACGCTCGCACACACACACACACACAGTCTCTCTCTCTCTTTCTAAAGGGGAACATACAAACTTCCACAATATGACAATCCTGTCTTTTTTTGTTGTTGGTTGCGAACTAAATAGGTCTATACACATTAATACCGGCG
>OMKK01044978.1:0-13060 GCA_900302305.1 Polymixia japonica
GACCACGTCGAGGGGGACCCCGGTGCCACGAAGAGCTCTTCCACGCCCATTCACCAACCTTTCTATCCCCCGTCGGTGGAGCCCTGCCTCCTGCCCCAGAAGGCCACGTCTGAGGAACCCCAACTCGAGCCCATGCCTATGCCCCTCCCCTTCCCCCCAGCTTTCGCCGAGACCCTGGAGCCCACTATCTTTGTCGGCTCCGCCATTAATCCCAATGAAGACTCTACCCACAATCCTTGGAAGTACTTCAATCTGCCGAGGAAGAGGGCATCTGATTTCCTCACACCCCAGCTGCCAGTGGACAAAATACGAGATGACTCAGGAGGAGGGGCAGGAGCAGACAATGTGGTGTCCGTCACCGAGTGAGTATTTTACGCACCATCCTCACTGGCACCAAAACTGCATCTAGTAGCTGTTTACTTAAACGTCATACTTGCATCTGTCTGAGCGTCTCCGCACTATTCCATCTCCTCTCAGGTTGATGTCGGGCTCCACACGGGCCCTAAAGGTCTCTCAGGAGCTGGTCAAGACGTACGCCCAGCGAAGAAACAGCCATCTGGCATCTGCCACGGGGGATGGAGAGCATAGCGAGGAGCCAGACCCCTATGCCTTCGAAGAGGGAGACGAAGAGTTCAGCTTCACCGAAAAGAAGGACAAGCCCGGGGCAGAGAGGGAAGCCAACAAGAAACACAAGGTGGGCTCCATACCAGCCCCAGGGCATTGAAGCTAGCAGCCTCATTAATCCAAACTCTATAGCTGCACCCTACACTTGGCGCTGGTTATTGATAACTTTCTGAGTATGAATGCCAATATTCCTGTGTCATTCTGAATGACATATGGCTCATGAATTTGGCGCACAGCTATCTCGGCATGATTAAGGCATACGTTGATTGAAACAGGCACGGTATGCTAATGTAATTAGGACTTTTAGAGCGCTAAAATCTTTAGCATGGAGACACCATGACGTCTATACTTCTATGCAGCTGACACATGTTTACAATTATTACTTGCTGTTACCTGGCAAGTTAGCTTAAACTAGCTTAAAAGTGTGCAAAACTCACAGGAAACACTGAGGGTATACCGCAATGACGCGATTCTGCAGTTTCAATAAAAAAAACGTGGCGTTTCTGCCGCGTGGTGTTGTTGAATGTGTGATTGCATGAATATTAAATTGTTGGTAGGAATTGTTTTGGTGAATTATATGTACAGCTTGGCATATTATATCACAAAGGACAATAACCAGAATGATGTGTCTGTGTAAACATGGCTTCTATTCATCTGATGCAACATCTTTACCTGAAAGAAAATATATATTATATATTCTATGCAGTTCCTAGAATATAAAAGATTTGTTGTTGTGCTCCTTTCTTTGTTTAACCCAGGGAGACGATGGTGTTGGGTCTTCAGCTGATGGTGAGCATGCCTTCCTTTAGTCCTGATGTTTACCAAGTGTCCTAGTTATTTTACAGAATGTGTCATTTAGAATTGGTTCGATTAGTGTTCTGTGTCATATTGAAGATCTCTCGCTCTGTTTGGTGCAGATGGCCCAGGATCAGCTGGCAGTAAACCTACAGCATCCACCAGTCTGATCCACGAGAACGACCTGGCCGTGTCCTTCAGCGACCTGGACAAAATCTTTAACTCTGATGAAGATGAGCTAGCGGTCAGTGCATCTTTTTGTTTTGTTTTGGGCCCCAAGTTCGTCTTACTCTTTTCTTAGACTTGCATATTCTCAGTGTGAAATGTACTGATGTATTATTAGTAATCCTGTTCTCAACAGCTGCCGATGGGTACCCTTTTATATTTGACCTTTTTCCGTCCACAGCCTGGATCCAGAAGAGCTGGAGTCAGCACAGAGGACAAGTTCGGTAGCAAAGACGCTAAACCTGCCACTCTGGACCCTCTGTCTTGCATAAGTAAGAAGCCTAATTAAGCATCACTTTCTACAAACCTGTACATGTACTTTCCCAGGAGAGGTAAAGTCTTTTGATTTCTCTCTCCAGGCTCCGCAGACCTGCACCAGATGTTTCCCACCCCCCCTTCACTGGAGCAGCACATCATAGGCTACTCTCCCATGAACACCGGGGGCAAGGAGTACGGTAGCCTGGAGGCTGGGGCCGGCCTCACCCTGCTGGACGGCAGCCAGCTCAGCAGCCACTTCAAGATGGAGGTGGAGGAGGGTTTCTGCAGCCCCAAGCCCTCTGAAATCAAGGTACGGCGTTTAACAACATCTGCCATGTGTCGAGCATCTGGGAGGATTCGGGGCCGCGAAGGTTTTCTGCCATAGTCGATTGAGCTAAATTATCGGTGTCTAATATCCCTCCGCTCTGCCTGTTTTTCAGGACTTCTCCTTTGTGTACAAGTCGGAGGCGTGTCAGCCATTCATAGGCTGCTCCATGTATGCTCCCCTGAAGACACTCCCCAGCCAGTGCTTCATGCCCATTAAGCTGCCAGAGGACTGTGCGTACACACCCAGCTGGACCCTGGGCAAAATGGAACTCATACCCCCAGTGCCATCGATGACTCTCCTCACCAAAGACAGGTAAATGCATTTAGTATTACCAGCAGGCCAGCGCTGTGCTTTACGTCACGCTTGGCTTGTGACGAGAGTGAAAACCGTTTGAAACTTCTCTCGTTGTGGTCAGTCTAATCACGGTGCTTCTCTCTGTGTCAGTAACATCCCCAGTGTGGAGCCGGACTACAGCCAGAGCTACACCCCTCAGACCCACACACCCTTCATGTCCAACAGTGCCCCTCCCAGCAACAGCGGCGCAGGCATCCTGCCCTCCCCGGCCACGCCGCGTTTCTCTGTCCCCACCCCACGCACGCCACGCACTCCACGGACCCCCCGCGGCCCGTCCAGCGTCCAGGGCTCGCTCAAATACGACAACTCTGACCTGTACTCGCCCGCCTCCACGCCCTCCACCTGCCGGCCCCTCAGCTCTGTGGAGTCGGCCACCGTGCCCTCCATCCCCGAGGCGCACAGCCTCTACGTCACCCTCATACTCTCCGAGTCCGTCATGAACCTCTTCAAGGACTGCAACTTTGACAGCTGCTGCGTGTGCGTCTGCAACATGAACATCCGCGGCGCAGACGTCGGGGTGTACCTCAACGACAACGGCGAGGCCCAGTACCCCTGCACCTGCGGCTTCAGCGCCGTCGCCAACCGACGCTTCGGCCAGTCCGCCGGGCTCTTCCTGGAGGACGAGCTGGACGTGGTGGGCCGGGGCTCGGACGCCAGTCGGGACACGGAGAGGTCCTTCGAGGAGCTGCGGGCCGCCTCGCTGCACAAGGCCGGCAGCCTGAAGGAGAAGCCTCCAGATGAGCTCATTCTGCTCCTGCAGGACCAGTGCACCAACCCCTTTGCCCCCATGGCAGGTGTGGAGTACCCCAAGCCCGCAAGCTCTGCCCACCTTTCTTTCCTGCGGGTGGAGGAGAGAGACTGTTACAATGACTGCTACATGGCGTTGGAGCACGGCAGGCAGTTTATGGACAATATGTCAGGAGGGAAGGTGGACGAAACACTGGTGAAAAGCACCTGTCTGCATCAATGGCCAAAACGCAAATGTAAGTTGCGCATTTGTTTTTGTTTTTTTCCTTGTCTTACTAGAAGCGTGGTCACGAGAAGCTTGTTTGTGTCTTTCCCTGTACTGACTCCTTCTCTGTGTCTCCCTCGGCCTCCTGAAGCGGTCGATATGAGCAAGCTGTTCTCTCAGGATGTGCTGCGGGTGCTGCTGTCCCTCCAGCCCGTGCTACAGGACACCATTCAGAAGAAGAGGAGCGTGCGCTCCTGGGGCGTGCAGGGACCGCTCACCTGGCAACAGTTCCACAAGATGGCTGGCAGGGGATCCTACGGTAAGCGCGCCTACGTAACCAGGCCGATTATTAACAGATCGGAGACCAGTTCTCGGGTGTTTTGGTGGCTCATAGGTGGCACATACTCCTGACTGCATGGATTGAAATTATCAGCCAGCTGTCATGCGAGACTAAACCTGAATCCTCTTATTTGTGACCCCAGGCACAGATGAGTCTCCGGAGCCTTTGCCCATCCCTACCTTCCTAGTGGGTTACGAGTATGACTTTGTGGTGCTGTCTCCCTTTGGCCTGCCTTACTGGGAGAAGCTTCTCCTAGACCCCTTTGGCTCCCAGAGGGATATGGGATACGTAGTCATCTGCCCAGAGAATGAGGCTCTTCTCCGAGGAGCCAAGACCTTCTTCAAGGACCTGACTGCTGTGTATGAGGTAAGGCAGCTGGCGGCTTCTTCCTTCTTGTCCTTACAAGCCCACGAAAACAGAATTTAATGTTCTAATGAAATTGAATGGCTCCAATGATTTCTACATTCTCATTTACTCTATTTTTTTTGGCAGGCATGCCAGCTTGGCCAACACAGGCCCATCTGTAAGACTCATCCAGAGGGCATTTTGAAAGTTGGCACCACAGAAGGCAGAAGCATGGCAGAACAGCCCCTCAGTGACTGGTTCCTTAAGATGACTGCCAGAGACGGGAACAATGAAGCCTTTAACAAGCTCAAACTCTTTGCTCAAGTGTGCCGCTATGATCTGGGTAACTCGCCTTTATTCCCAAGGTTTTAAACTCCAAAGGTTCAATCAGGTTACATGTAAAATTAGAGTTTGTCTTTTTTTTAAATGTCATTTCTCTCTCATCCCTTTCAGCTCCGTACCTATCAGGCCAGTCTCTGGACAGCTCTCTGTTGTCCCAGCGTAGCCCCACTGTGGTCTCCTCCGCCTCCCAGACCTCCAGCTCCTCCAGCAACTCCTCAGGACCCCAGAGCACCAACACTACCAGCTCCAGCACCAGCTCTGCCCAGCCTGCCCAGCCTGCCCAGGTCAACAGCACCCCTCCCGCATCCTCCTCAGGCCCCCAGACCATCGGGGGATTGGCCACGGCCAAGCCAACTTCCTACACCCCCTTCGGGACGGCGAGCTTGCCGGGCAATGCCTCTCAAAACGGGCCCCAGTCGTCAACCCCGCAGGCACCCGTGGGTCTGGGGGAAAACGGCCCCTCTGCCAACCAGCCTCGGGCCTCCACCGAAACACCGGAAAGGTAAGTTACTGCCACATAGCTAGTTAGCTCGTCGTCAGCTGAGACTTCTCATTTGTCATAAAATCTCACGGCGACACGGGAAACTCGCCGAGTTCTCTCCTGCTCAACGGCTGCCTGACTTTCCCCAACAGCACAATGGAGAGAGACAAGGTGGGCAAGCCAACGGACGGGGAGTCCCACGCTGTCTCTTACCCTCCTGCCATCGTGGTGTACATCGTAGACCCCTTCAGCTATGAAGACGCAGACAGAGAGGTCCACTCCAGCGTCTATACCATGGGCCTGCTGCGCTGCTACCTGGAGATGCTGCAGTTCCTGCCCCCTCGCATCAGAAACGCCGTCTCGGTGCAGGTAGGGAGCTCAAGAACGGGGCTCGTCTGGGGGCACACGCTTTGTTTGATGCCTCGATTGCACCTCTGTCCCTTAACTACCCTCATGCCGGCAACGCAGTCTCCACCTTCCTGAGCATTAGAGTGATGCACTAATTTATTGTTTACAAAGCCTGCCCCTCTCCCCAGAGCAAGTTGAATATTTGTTATAAATGGTGGGAAACACCCTCAAAATGAAATG
The DNA here is from genome assembly GCA_900302305.1 of Polymixia japonica. Classification (NCBI taxonomy): domain Eukaryota; kingdom Metazoa; phylum Chordata; class Actinopteri; order Polymixiiformes; family Polymixiidae; genus Polymixia; species Polymixia japonica. The sequence continues at coordinate 5,633 of OMKK01044978.1, forward strand.
TGCAAATGGATACATTCAGAAGTTAAAATGTCTTTTGAAAAATGTAAATACTCAAACTATATATGTATAAACATCATCACTATCAACAAACATGAAACCTTTTTTGATGAAGATGGTAGTAAATAATACCTTTCTGTTAACTAATTTATTTGAGTCTATGCTTAAAAGGTTTTTGGGTTGTTTTTTTTTCATAAAACTAGTGGTAAAATTGATATATTTTATCAGCAACAAAAGAAATCCTTTTCCAATTATATTGTTGGTCTATTGCCAACATAAAGTTGGAAAAATCCAACATGTCTGTCACTCTGTTTGAAATTGAAGCGTTTTCCACTAGGTGGTGTTGCATTACCACTCCATCAAATGTCTCCCATAGGAATAAATGACTTCAGTGTATTGTCCCGTTTTGAAAAATGCAGTAGTACAGTCTGACAGCTGGCACAAAGAGACCGGAGTAACTATTACCACAGCTTTTCATCTGGACAGAGAAAATACAATTATGTCAGAATCTAAACCACAATGAGTCCTAAACCACTAGAGTAACCAAAAGCTTTTACATTTTTTTACCAGAATCATGAGTTAATGTCATTGCATATCATAATATTTTGCTTTACACTGATTTTTTTTTAAATTATTTTTGTTATTCCTTAAGTGAAAATATAAGAATACAGTTGAAGTACAACTGGTTAATCTCCCCCCAGTAGCGACCAAATAAACTAGATCACAAAACAATTGCTCCAATACCAATTGTGGACCAAGGCAGGCTGTTGGCATAACATTTGCATAAAAATGCTTAAACTTGAAATGATTTCAGTTTAAAATTTCAATAACTTCAGTAGATCCGTTTTAGTCCTCATCACTTTTTAATTTCTTGTTTGATCAGATTGTTCCATGCCAGTACCTGATGCAGCCCGTGCGCAGCGGAGAGCGCCGCCTTTACGGTCAGCACCTCAAGTCCCTGGCCTTCTCAGTGTTCACCCAGTGTCGCCGGCCTCTGCCCAACTCCACCAACTTCAAGGCCTTGACCGGCTTCGGCCCCGGACTCGCCATCGACATGGCACTCAAGAGCCCAGAGGTAATCACTAGTGCAGTCGCGTGTGTGGAAACGGTTGTGACTTGTAGCGAACCAGGCCGGTTGTCCTGGAACCAGATGAGTTCTGTAGTTGGGCCATCTGTGTCTTCAGCCTCTCGTTGTGGTTCGTTTGCTTGGTTTTTCACTAACAATTAGACTTTGTCTCCCGCGCAGAGGCCCGAGTGTCTGCGTCTCTACACGCCCCCCTTTATCCTGGCGCCGGTGAAGGACAAGCAGACGGAGCTGGGGGAGACGTTTGGAGAGGCATCCCAGAAGTACAACGTCCTGTTTGTGGGCTACTGCCTCTCCCATGACCAGCGCTGGCTGTTGGCCTCCTGCACCGACCAACACGGAGAACTGCTAGAGACGTGCATCATCAGTATCGATGTCCCCAACAGGTACTACACACATCCTCGGTTCATGTGCAGATTCTCACAGCACGTCCAGGGCTACAATCGGTGGCTCCCTTGATATTCTGTCTCTATTCTAAGTGAACGTTTTGTGTTCGCTGTAGGGCTCGAAGGAAAAAGGGCTCAGCCAGGCGTTTAGGTTTGCAGAAGCTGTGGGATTGGTGTCTCGGCCTGGTGCAGGTGACATCACTGCCTTGGAGGGTAGTGATTGGACGGCTCGGCAGAATGGGCCATGGCGAGCTGAGAGGTACATACATGCATATTCCAAATGACTGCATTCTTTGTACTGCCTGCAACTGACTAATGCTACTGTTACACTTGTAATGCAACTTTAATTATCTAATCAGGAATCTGGATAGAAAAGAGGTCTCGCATTGTGGTGGATTGCGTTGATATATAAATCTGATCACAATGGGCAAGCAAGCAATGTAAAGACATGGAGAGCAGGAAAAAGTAACGTAGATTTAGATAAATACAGCCACAGCAGTGGGGGACATACAGGGATGTGATCTTAAGAATCAAATCTCAAAAATCTCATCAAAATGACAAGTGTAAATGTAGCTTAAGACGCACATGAATGTACACGCCCCAGCGTTTCCCTAACTGATGAAACCCTCCTCGTTCCAGACTGGAGTATTCTGCTGAGCAGAAGGAATCTGCAGTCCCTGAGCAAGCGGCTGAAGGAGACCTGTAGGATGTGTGGCATCTCTGCTGCCGATACTCCCAGCATCCTCAGCGCCTGCCTGGTTGCCATGGAGCCCCAGGGCTCCTTTGTCATCATGCCAGGTAATGGCGAATGAAAACCTAAATGCATCGTTGTTGACGCTGCGTAGGAAGGACAAATCCAGAGTGTTGATAATTGTTGGTGTGATCATACTGAATCTGTATCTCTTCCTTTCTGGCTCTTGTTTTGCGTAGACTCGGTGTCAACAGGTTCAGTGTTTGGTCGCAGCACCACGCTCAACATGCAGACGTCCCAGCTGAGCACGCCTCAGGACACATCCTGCACACACATCCTGGTGTTCCCCACCTCGGCCATGGTGCAGGTCAACACCAACACCACCGAGCCCATCGATATCAACTTCAATCCTATCAACCCTGGTACGTACCTTATCTGACCTGGCCTTCCAAGAAATGCAACACTCTTGTTTATTGCTCAACATCCATTACAATGGAGGTGCATGTGTTGTTGAATAATATGTGTTGCACAACACTACGCTTAGTACATGCTCTATCACCATGGGTTATGTCTGCAAAACCAGACTGATTTATGTCAAGAGATACTAGGAACATAACAAACCCTGACGCCTGTTGTGTGTTTTTCTCTGCAGACGGATCAGACGGGATGGGCCTCTTTGACCTGTTTGACAATGACATGGTGGATCCCGACCTCATCAATATCCTGCCTAACTCCCCCACCACCTCCCCTGTGCACTCCCCTGGTTCTCACTACCACCAGGGGGGAGACGGCAGCAAGGTCAGCGTCCTTTTTATATCTTCGAATTTCTGCGAGAACACGGGAACCCACATTGAAAATTGGCTACTCAGTATCACAATAGACAGATGATTCATGATTTAAAAACTGTCATGAAATTGATCTAAATACCATTTGGTGGCACCAAGTGACTGACTACATTGTGAATTAAATCTTTGCCCAAAACGTATTTCAGTAAGTTGCAAGTTATTCATAGTTTGTGTTGCCGTTGTGTTGCAGGGTCAGAGTGCAGATCGTATGGAGTCCCACGAGGAGGCCCTTAACATCCTGCAGCAGCCGATGGCACTGGGCTACTTCATCTCCACGGCCAAGGCAGGACCACTGCCCGACTGGTTCTGGTCAGCCTGCCCCCAAGCCCAGAACCAGTGCCCGCTCTTCCTCAAGGTAGGGCAGCACAACATCTCTGCAGCCATGGCTCAGATTTTGTTTTAACCTACTTGGAGCGCCAGATGGCCTTGGGTTTACCACATCAAAAACAAGTCAGATAGCATGGGCTAACTTGTACTTTGCTGCAGCCTAAACATTGTAGCACTGTGTGAAACAGCCACCCATCTGGTGCTCCAAGCAATAATAACACAAACGCTATTATTTCAAAACACTGTTTGACCCAGGCCTGTATTTTCTATGCAGTCTGGTACTCAAAGGCGGTGTAATGTTGCAGATATGTATACCCCAAAATAAAGGCTTCCTTCTGACCTGAATCTCTGCGTTTCTCATTCCCCAGGCCTCCCTGCATCTGCACGTGTCTTCTGTCCAATCAGATGAACTTCTGCACAGTAAACACTCCCATCCTCTGGATTCTAACCACACCTCGGATGTGCTCAGGTAGGCCGCTCAAAGCATAAGTCACCGTTGGGGAAAGAAAACATGAATCCCATTTTCAATAAAGTTGACTAAACGGTGTTTACTTTCTCCCCGTGTTGACAGATTCGTGCTGGAGCAATACAACGCCCTCTCCTGGCTGACGTGCGACCCAGCCACCCAGGACCGGCGCTCGTGTCTGCCCGTTCACTTTGTGGTGCTCAACCAGATGTACAACTTTATCATGAACATGCTCTGAACTCTTAACGGGATCCAATTGCTGAGCCGCGATGGATCACTCGGGTCAAATCGGGGGATTTCTTGCTAGAAAGGACTCCCGGGGCCCGTCGCTAAATGGACCTCTTGCTCCATCAGGGCTGAGGTGGAGCATGCGAAGCGTGGAGGATGCACTCCACTCCCAATGACCGACTGGAAGTTTCCAATCAATTATTCAATCAATCAAATGCCAAGAATCCATTTTAGCATTTTGGATTATCAAGGGACTTTTCATAAAGGAGAATAAATTGTCTTTTTAATGACTGTAGATTGCAATCTATGAAATTTTATCCTAATGAAATGCCTGCATATATTATTTATTGTAAGTTTTTAAATGTGGAATTTTTAATGCTTAATATCTTTTATATATTACAAATCCTAGAGGGTGTGTATATTGCCATCTCACTGTAAAGGAATTGGTTTAAAAAGTGATGTAATTTTCTCAATTACAATACAGAAACCTGTTCAAGTGAATTTGCTGTAGAATGCTTTTAGAGTATTATTTTTTCAAAGGGTACAGACCTTTTTATTGCCATGCTGTAAGTAAGTAAGCTGGCCTGGGCATTTGTGTCCCACCCAACGAGGCTGAGACTTACCTCTCCGTCTGCTTTGGTGCCAGAGTCTCTCGCACAGTAACTCAATGAGCTCTGATGAAGAGGAATAAAAGGTACATTGTCAGATTATATATTTTATATAACAGATTTAGGTAATCGTGTGTGTATATGTGTACATATAATTGTGTGCCGCTACTGATGGTGCAGCTTCTGTTTTAGGAATAAAGTGCGTCTACCTATGTCATCGTTTTTAATTGCTTCTTTTACACACTTGTGTTTCGCAATTGCAGACAAATCACCGGAAATATTATACAGGAGTTATTGTCTTGGCATGTAGCTCTGTAGGAAGGAGGTGCTGTTACATGATGCCGAGTTTCGTAATGCATCGCCGTTCGAGGGACCTGCTGTAGTTGACTTGATTGACTGATTAGTTTTGGCACATTAATGACCTGGGTTATAAAGGGCAATGGGTCATGACCGAGTGAAGACCGTTTCACAATTGAGAAGCGTTTTTAACCCGGCCTGTACTAAAAGGATTTGGCTGGTTAGTGAGAATGGAATTAGCTAATCAAGGAGAACATGTCATCGCAAAGCCTGATCCAATCACAGTCTTATGTTCTGCTTAATGGGATCCAGTTAAAGGGTAGCCCAGTTTGCTTGGGGGCCATTCAGGACAGGTAGCTCATGCTGAAACCCAGACTGGAGAGACTGGTTAGTGAACTTGCTTCAGCATTTAGAAACATCACAAACCCAAATATATAGTCATATGACAATTATAATAATTTTCTAGCTAGCACAAAGGCTTTCTTAGATTTTTGTCTAAATGTTTTGGGGTGATTCATACCACTGTTGATTTTTTTTTTCTCTACTTTTCAGAGACGACTGCCATCCCCATCAGCTCATTTTGATAACATCAACACTGTCTTGTGTGAAGAAAAATCCTACTTGAGGTTCTGTTTAGTTACAGAAAAGATGTTTCGTTTTAATTGTTATCAAGCATTGGGCCAACAATATCTAACCATGTGTTAAGATATTATCAACTAGAATACACTAAAAACTGTGTCACTACTTAATATTAAATCAAGAACTACTTTAAGAAACCTTTTTTTTAAGTATAAATTTGTTTATTAACATTTCTATAAGTTAACAACTTTCCTTCTCATTTGCTTTGCTGTGTCCATTAATTAATAATATGCTAATTAATGAAGGCATATTAAAATAATTTGCCACTAAATTAATTTCTGAAAGGTTAACAAATTGATTATTAACATATTGGACCCTGCTGCAACAAGATTAACTAATATACTAAGATTAAGAGAATATACTCTGGACGTAGTAACTGAAATCTTATATAATACATTTGTTCTTTATACCATGGATGATTGTTATTGGCTACATATAGATTTGTTCTTTAATTAGATTTTATCTGCATATATTAATCAGTGTAGCTCTAGGTGGATATGCCTATTGCCTACCTGATCATCTTCATTCATCATAATCCATCCTCTATCATGAGCAGGTATCCAGTCTTTTTTGTCAGACTTTACCTTTTTCATTGTATTATGAAATATTAATAAAATATTTAAAAAATGGAAGTCATGCTATGTTAACTTCATCAGTGGCTGTTGTTTCTCTGTAAAGACCTTTTAGCTCATTTTACTTTTGGCCCATAGTATGAGTCATTGGCTTTTATTCAATGGCTTCATTTATTAATTTAATCATTCTATTTCATTGGCTTTTATTCATTGGCATTTATCATGTTTTATCAGTGGGCACTCTACATTTTGTTCTGTCTTTATAGTGTTTTTTATCTATTTACACTTTGCTCTGTTTTTACTGTGTTTTTATCTGTTTCTTATTGTGAAGCACTTTGTAACTGTTGTTTTGAAAGGTGCTATATAAATAAAGGTTATTATTATTATAAAGACAATATGGCTTGAATATACAGTATAGGGATCTCAGTTTGCATCGTCAAACAGAATTTGACAAAGTTTTGGTGTTCCTGTATAGCTCCCTGGGTAGAGCATGGCACTGACACAGAGTAAGGTGTTAGTTTCCCACTGGGGCCACCTATGCCCTAATGTATGCACAAATGGGACTGATGGGTACCTTGGAGAAAAATGTCCACCAAATGGCAATTTAGAAAGGACGTATGATGGCCTTTGCACAACTGGCAATTTCTTGTAGGTGCTGGCAAAAATGCACAACTAGCAAAGTCCACAAAAAACAGTGTTTGCTGTGTAGACAAATAAGTCAAAAATGGAGCTACATATCATTCACTGCATTTTTCGCGTATTTGTTAAAATTAAAATATAAGTAATTTCAGTTAATGTGGTGTATGGGATTTTTTTAGTGTGCAGCAAACAGTTTTTTGTGGATTCTATCAAATGGCATATGGAAGTTGTTGATTTTTCTTATTGTCTGGTGATTTTATACCTGGTCACTTTAACTGTCTGCTGTCACATACACTCTGTTTCTCCGAACCAAATCAGCAGGGCTTAGGACCGTAATGGGATTAGAATAAGCCAATAGGAGTAGTTAATGGTTTTTCCCAGTAAGTAACATTGACTAATTGACCAGGCACCACAAACAGCTGACAATGGCTTACAGCAGCAGGCGGTCCTCTATTGAACTGAAACTTGTGTTAATACGTTAATGCCCACACAGACATGCATAGATGTACATATGTAACCAGATATATAGTGCCCAAGAGACTGAAGTTTAGTCTTTAAAACACACACTATCATTCAATTGTTGTTGATTAGTCCACAGTATACAGCAGGCCTCACTTCCTGTCAAACACAGAATCAACTCTCTACCTAC
>OMKK01044994.1:0-10944 GCA_900302305.1 Polymixia japonica
ATCACAGATTTGCATGTTCTGAGCCCACTCCTGGTGCTGCTACGCTTGGCATGCAAATACCTACAATCATTCCAGGAAGAAGAGACGCTACCTTAGTGATGTGGATGTGACGGTGAACAGTTGAACTCTACTGGAGCAGTTGTCTTCATTGCCTTGCTCATAGGCACCCTGTCTGTTTTTCCTCTTGACTTAGTAACTAGTCGGTACATAGTGAGAAATGTGACAAATGGCAGCAGGTACTGCTGTGCGAGACCTTGGAGAACCAGCAGAAATAATTTGTTCTCAAAGGTGAAAGGTCATTCAGTGTCCAGGGCAAGGCCGTAACTGGGAGTTCACTGATTGAAAGAAATCTTTTGAAACAGCCACTCATGTGTTTTGAATCTGCACAAAGCCATGGGAACTGCATGGTGGCGGCAGCTCTCTTGTCCAGCCACAATTCCCGCCCCTCTCCAGCCAGTCTCCCTGCCCGGCCCAGCCCGGCCCTGCCCAGCCCGCCTGCCTTTATGAACTGGCCCTTTTAATCCTCAGTGGAATGTCCTCTGCCCTGGAACCTCCCCTCTCTCTGGTCCTCTTTTGTGTGTGTGTTTGTGTGTGTGTGTGTGTGTGTGTGTGTGTACACGTGTGTATGTGTGTGTCATGTTGTCTATTAAGAGATACTGTCATTCGGCCTGTTCTCCCATCTTTTGCACACAAACCCTTCTAAGAGCCTCATGAGACTGTTATCAGTGCTTTGTTCGCGGGCTATTGTGAAATCGCCCCAGAGGAAAAAGACTCACCAAGGAGGGGGTTCGTCTCCCTGGGGTTATGCACAACAGTGGTCTGTGTGGAGGCGGTCAGGCATAGCCCTGCACTGATTGCACACAAACAGGGGAAAGAGTGAAACCACCAGGCCATCTCTGCTCCGCTTAGCGATGAGGAGGACGGGGCCGTTATAACCCAGGGGGCTGGAGCTCCAATTATGATCTCTTTTCCACTGTCCTTCAGGGCTCTGCTGGTAGGACTCCATTACAAAAGTAGGTTTAAGTTGTCCCATTTGCTCTGCCTCCAGCAGTGGTCTAGGTAGCTTATTTGGAGATGGGTTATGGCACTTTTATAACACCCACTAAGTCACTTTGGCTCTTGGCGTTAACTGGTACTGAACTGGAACAAGATGGTAACAATACTGCAGAAATGAACAGGCTGTTGGCTTACAGTCATCAGGACTTCATACACACACACCCACACACCCACACGCACACACACAGGAAACCCCCCATCACACCTCAGTCTCTTTGTGTGTGTGTGTGTGTGTGTGTGTGTGTGTGTGTGAAGCAGGATTGGAACAAATGTATTTCCTGTGTGCCATGATGCTCTGCTTTGAGGTGGAAAACTGAAAGCAGGCAGCTACCCACCACTGATTTAAGCCTTTTAAATGACAGCAAGGAAATTCCAACCTCTTAAAACACCCCAATTTCTTCACCCACTCACCCTCCAGCATATATTATTAAATGAAGCAGGTGAATATTTAACAATGATGCAACTAAAAACAGTTTCCTGTTGTCTTTGGTGTTGTTTGGTGTTAAAGGTGCTATCAGTAATATGATAAAATCAAATAAAAAGTTGAATCAGCACATTGTATGGTAAGATATAGTATAATGTTGATGGTCTGAAAGCTTCTCCTCTCTCTCTGTTGTGATTGTGTCTCAGTGATGCTGTTTCTCTCCATTTCCTGGTCTTTATTTTGCTTTGACGGCCCGTCAAACAGATCCTCCCCTCAGCCTGTCCATCAACACGTAGCTCCTCCCCTCAGCCTGTCCATCAACACGTAGCTCCTCCCCTCAGCCTGAACAAGACAACACCGTGCTTCTTGTTTTGGTTTGTTGGTGTAGCTCACCTCACCAACACTAGAGTGCCAATCTTACAGATGGCGGCTTTAAAAACAGTTGCAGGTGATGTCGGTGTTGCCGTGGGGAACTTGCTGCTATCATGACGCACCGCTGTGACGTCTAAGTGCACCCGACTGAAATGAACCCCGTGCCTGGGTGAGAGAACGAGTCTTGACGCAGAAGGCTGCGCTCGACGTTGCCATGTCAACCACCAGCCGATGGGATTGGACCACTCCCCTGCCTTCTCTGTTTGCAGCTGGGTTTAATTCAACGAGCCCAGATCATAAGTTGCCGGGGTATCTGGGAGCCTCGGGATTAGTCAATTCACAGTTTATTAGGCGTCTCAGCCTCTAAGCTGTGTGAGTCGGAGCCCGGCGTTGCTAAGCAGATCATCTTGTTTGTAGTGTGTAACCGATACAGAAAGAGCACAAGAGAGGACCCCCTTTATAAAACGAAAGCCTTTGTGAAGTGACCGTGTTCGCATTGTGTCCTCTCTCTCTCAAGGCTGGGGTGAGCCTAAACCACAGAAACCTCACCCCACATACTGACTCCCTCCCAGCTAATTTTGTCAAACGTACATGCCTTAAATGACAGTGTAATGATGAGTTAGGGAAATTTTGCGACGTACCACATTTGGCTCTCTGTCATTTGTGAAAACACATTTCGATTGCTTGGCGCCACCGTTAATCCTCCAGATATAGGCCTAGGTCATTTGACGCCAGCCTAACCTGGAGAATACGCTGAGGAACTGGGTTCAGTGAAGGCTCTGTCTGTCCTTCAATAACCCAAATCCCTTCTGAAGTCTTCATACTCATCTTCATACTCATCTTCATACTCATCTTCATGATGGACTTGCCGTCCTCAGTGCTCTGAAGTACCATGGTTACTGGTGTGAAGCACACGTTCTCTCCTTTAACGACACCTCTTGTTGCCGGGTTACTGACTCGAGGAAGAGATACAGGAACATTACGTAACCAAGTGTCTTTAAGTGCAGCGTGAGGTCTGCTCTGCGTAAGGCTGTCGTATTGGTCCACAGTGTAGGTCTGTGTTTCAGTGCATGTAGGGTAAGTGTTGTCGTTTTGTCTGAATGTACGTTGTACGGCTTGTAGATGGTATAAGTCTCTTCCTGTATGTGTGTAGCTGTAGGTCAGACAGCTGACAGAGGTCAGGCAGAACTCAGTTCACCTACTCTGAAGAAATCCTTGTAAAGTCCTTGTAAACGGGATATTGCCCTGTACCTTGTAAAATCTGAAATGGTAAAAGTGGATGTTTGTTTGGAGGTCAGAGCTTTTCGTGCTTTTATCTGTTTTGTTCCTGTAATAAAAAATATCCTCGTGCTCAGAAGAATTCTGCTGTGAAACTGTTGCTTGTGTGAAATAACCTTCAGAGTCTAGTTAGTTTTTAGTTGTTTTTGGCATCTTGTTTTCAGGCCTTGCCTGTTTTGAATGCACTACACTGTACCTTTTATTTAATTATCACAGAGTGCAGTCAAGTACGAGTTCTCCTGACTGCATCATGTCCATTACAAACGGATGAAACCTGATGTACTCATGAAGCATCTCCTCCGACCACCTGATTTGATTATGGGGAGATATTTTCTGTTTTTTTGTGTCTAATGGATGTGACTTGTCTCTTTCAGGTGAAGGATCTGACTAAGTTCTTGGATCCCAGCGGCTTGGGGGTGATCAGTTTTGAAGACTTCCACCGTGGAATCTCTGCTATTAGCAATGGAGGTGAGGCACTCAGACGATCTTTTCAAAGCCGTGTGTGTCCGATAGGTTTGATCGCAGATTTTTCTAGGATTTCTGTGTCCCTGAACTTCTCATGTTTGATTGTTTGTTCCGTTCCATTGTTTGTCCCTATGTTTACCAGTTGTTGGAGATTAATGTGTTAAAAGGTTCGATACGCACAATTGAGGACACAACAGAAAACTCTGGTGTATAAAACATGTACACCTTGAAATTGTGCATATTGTATGTATACTTCAATTGTTGTGTAAATGTCCCAAAATCATCTGTTTGCATTTAATTTCTGATTGATTTGTCAGTCATTCTTGATAAGAAAATGGCAGATGTCGGTAAACGTAAACAAACATATCATAGTTGAAGTCGATCATAGTGCATGAGGCTGACTTTGTGACAGGATAAGATATTAGTTGGAGCCATTAATAATGGGATTACTAGTACAGTTTTTTGTGCATTGTGCCTCCTCTTTGAATTTCAAATTGCTGTGTAGCCTAATCCTAATCCTAATCCCCTTTCATCATTAGCATTTCATCAATTCAACATTATATCATAGGCCGCATTGACTTCAGACTTCATGGAGGCAGCGCATTCTCTCACCGTGTTTGTCTTTGATGAATCTCGTTGTGTGTGAAGCGCTGCTCACATGCTAGGGTTGGGCAGTTGGACAGATACATCGACGGTAGAGTCCATCGGCGGGTGAAAATGCCTTGCTGATGTTTTTGCCAATTTAAACTACCATGATCTTTGTTATGCATGTGTAGTGAAGACACTCGAATAGGGACACATACAGACGCAGCACATGCAGACACATACAGACGCAGCAACCAAGATGATGCTTTATTTGAATTCAAATGTATTAGCCAGCATAGCATATACACACCCGACATTTAACAGAGCCTTCCTTGGCCGAGCTTGTTTTGCAATGCCTGCATTTCCTCATTTGAGTGTCTGGTGCTACTGATTCCTATTGGGAATACACCGCGACCTGATACGTGTTTATCGATGTTGTTTTGTTTTACGCACCGCCTACAGTTTTAGTTGTAATTTAAATGGCGCTCGTCCAGAGTTCAAAATACAGCTGCTCGCTAACTGACTGCCGTTTATTTCCTGATGCGTGACATAAACTCTCAGCGTTACGCTGGCAACATTCCCACCCCCCGGGGGAACACATCGCCGTTCAGCGATTTCTGGGACGATGATTGGTTGGAAAGAGGATGTACCCCATCGCCCAACTCTATCTTGTGTGTACACACCCTTGATGCACAGGACCCCTGTTGTGAACTAGTCCTCATCCGTCTTAAATCAGCTCGTATCTACTTCTGCTGCAGGAGCCTACGTCGGGTCTCCAGTATCTGGCCCCCATCTTTCTAGAAGATTCCCCACAGCCTCACACACGGTTGTCCACAAAGTATGCTCCTATCCATTTTTCAGCAGAGGCGAGGGGGTGTTGAAAGGAAAATCAGACTGACCCAAATTCTTTGTTACTGGACTCAAAACGCCGCTCCTCTTCCTACAACTGTTTTCCTGTCTTGCTGACCCATTTTATGAGCTTTAAAACCCGTCGTTGGGTCTCGGGGCCTGTGTACATCCTCCTTAAAACAATGGGCGCAATTCATCAGGCTCTCCGGACAACCAAGTCGCCGGGGCTCTCAGGCTTCACCTCAACCATTTAAAGGAAGACGGAGAGACGTTTCCTGAAAAGAAGAGAGCGTCGCCCTCGACCGTTTTCAGTGTCAAGTGTTTCCTCTGGCCTTGCTTGTAAAGTGCGGACTCGCTTTAAAACTAAACTATATTTTTCCGTCTCGTTCCAGTTGTCTGTATCTGCAAACGCAGGCACCCGTGCCGTTGACATCATCAGGACTGTCGCCCCGGGGCTAAACTGACATCATTCCAAAGAGTTTGGTTGACAGAACATACCGCCTGTGTTGACATATTGTGCAGGTGGCGTTGACGTCATCGCGACAGTGCGCAACAGTGCCTTGTTCTGTCCAGCCTTTTGTCATTGATTTGTTGTACTCTCTTCCCCGGGCTCTCTGGGCTACACAGCTCCAGTTACCCGCACTATTAATAAATAATTAGTTGGAAAGCAAAGAGACACACAGACGCACGGGCTGATAGGCCAGGTTTCAGGGAGGAGAGATGGGGTTTGGGCAAGAGTCCTATTCGCCTGAATTATTCACGGCGTTCTCTCTCTGCTCTGCCCTGTTCTTTCTCTTTCTCTCTCTCTCCTCCCTCTCTTTCGCTCTCTCTCTCTCTGTCTCTGTTTATGACATCAAAAGACATGTTAGGGTTAATGTGTTGTTAGTGTTGATGTGTTGATGTGTTGATGTGTTGGGTGGATCTTCTGGATCATGGAAGGACGCTGGCTTGTATGTCACCACTTCTCAAATCTGAGTCACAAGACTCAGATTGCCTCACTGTGTGTGTGTGTGTGTGTGTGTGTGTGTGTGTGTGTGTGTGTGTGTGTGTGTGTGTGTGTATAAAAGCCACCTTGGGTCTCTTGAAAGGCGCTATATAAATTAAAGCCATTATTATTATTTCTCTCTCTCTCTGTCTCTCTCTCTCTCTCTCTCTGAGTTTTTCTCTCCCTGGTGTCTCTCAGTTACTTCTGTTGTAAAGTCATCTCATGAAAGTACAGATCATGGATCAGAGCTTCGCTACATTTAGATTTAATTACTTTGTCAGTGTAGCTTGTCAGGAGGTTTGTTCTCTGGTCTCTGTTTCAGTTAACGCTCCTGCAAAGGAAGACTAGTGAGGGACAGGAATCAAAGCAAATCAGACCGCAACCACAATGTTTTCAGAAACAAAATTCATACATTGTTTTTAGAATTACAATGAAAAAGATGAATTTGGTTTAGAGAATAATTTCTGGAATTATTCTAGAGACTAACTTTAATAGTGGACGAAAAGCTATTTCCAAGACATTAAACATATTAGCCATGATTCAAGTTAGATATAAACATAGCTAAAACATAATTTGCTTCACACTATTTTTCCTAATATACAGAAAGACACATTTATTTTTCTTTACGTCTTACATTGTTGTTTGTTCAATAACAAAACACAATCAAAGTTAAAAAAAACAACAAAAAAAGAATGAGATATTTCCTGATGTGGGCGTCCGTTTTCCAGTAACATGTGAAGATCACAGCTCTAGTGTGACTTCCTCTGGCCTTTCATACACTGCTGTCAGAATCCCAGCCAGCATCTGAAGGCAGCATGGAGCTGTTTGGCTCATTACCACACACACACACACACACACACACAAAACCTGCTATTCCAGCTCAGCTCCCAGTTTCAATATGAACGCCAGTGTACCCCTCCTCCACCTCTGTCTTCTCCGTTCTTCCACACTAGTTATTGGCCAGGGTGACCTTAATAAAAGAAAGGCCTGCAGGCCGTGGAAATGCCTTGTCCCCTGTGGTGGCCGTGGCATGTCTGGAACAACAAACGCTGGTCTAGAAACCACCAGGAGACGTGAATAGAACCGGCCGCGCCGATGGAGAATCGAGTATCTCTTTCTCTCTGTCCTCTGTGACATTTTGACGGCGTGCCAAGGGGGAGGGGAAGGACTCTGGCCCTGGACAGAGGACGCTCTCTCCAACACAACCCTATTCAGTACAGACACAGCCCACTTGAACTGCGCTCTAAAGCCCCAGTCCTGGAGAGCGGAGCGTTACATAAGAGCAGGGGCCACCGAGCGCCCACAGATCACCGGCCGCCGCTACGAACACTGTTTGTGTTCCTTTCTCTCAGCAAGGGGCTATTCACTCCTCTGTTTACTGCATACAGGAGCCCCAGTGGCTGATGGGAATTCTCGGGTTTCATTCGCTAGTCTGCAGGTGCTTGTCTGCAGGTGCTTTCAAGAGAGGCCTTTTATTGACAAATCTGTATTCGATAGATGTATTCGAGTCACTTATTGTTTTTATCGTTTTATTTTGTCCTCAAACTCGGTCACATGGCATTCTATAGGCCGTGAAATGTGAGCGTAAAAAGTTACATAATGATGATTGTTGCAGCAAGCGTGAATACAGCTGTGGTGTGTACATTTCAAAGTAGGACAGCTAGGACACAAACTCCTAGCTAAACACTGTTGTTAACTTAAATGTGGTTGAGCGTTCGGTGCCAACTTCTCAGTTTCTCAGACAATAACTTACAGGCATTTATTTTCAGTTTCTCTGAGAATAGGGCAGTCACTTCTGCGAACATGTAATGACAGTAGCACATTCATCCTTTAGAAGACTCCTTGGCTCCTTTCCTTCAATGTCACCATCTGATTATCTATTGCTACCACCTCCTGCTACGGCCCATCCCCCCTCTTCTCTCCACACTATATCACTTTGTTTAACGTGCGCGTCGATACTTCATACACCAGTCTGCTGTGTTTGTTTAGCCTCTCGTTGTTTGTTTTAACTGTGTGTTTACCCTGTAGGCATTGACCTTGTCCTGTTCCTCTCCTTATCTGCAGGTCCAGAGCCCCAGCTCTACGACGTCCACTACAGCCCAGGGGACGGCGCTGTGGGCTGCCCCGAGGAGTACGACGAGGTGAGGACCGCACCAGATCATCTCACTTACATCTGTTCTATCAAAATGTGTTTGTTGTTTTCATCCCGGGGACATAAACTGAGCACGTATGCTCCTTTTCAGCGCTGCCCTGCTTCATATTAATACAGTATCACATATTCATACCTGGGAGCTGCCCAGTACTGCCTGTGTCCTCTACTGGTGCCCAGTACTGCCTGTGTCCTCTACTGGTGCCCAGTACTGCCTCTGTCCTCTACTGGTGCCCAGTACTGCCTCTGTCCTCTACTGGTGCCCAGTACTGCCTCTGTCCTCTACTGGTGGCCGCCCAGCAGCCCCGCTAGAGCGGTAGAGGTTAGGTTGTCTTGCTCAAAGGCACCTCGGCGGTGGTTGTTTAGGGACAGGAGAGTGTTGCCTCCTGGTGCTCTAACACCTGGACCAGGTGTTCTCTAGCATGTTCATGTGTTGGAAACCCAAATAGACACATCAGGCCGCAGACCTATCACGTTTTCCCACATATATTTGTATATTTCAGTGATGATATGAAAACCTGAATATCGAGATATCAAGATAATTTAGCCTAGATGTTATTTAATATAATTTTACAACACCGTTGCTGTTACAAATCCACCTTAAACATCCTCTCTCTGACTCCGCCCACTTGTAGATCATGTGTGCTGTGTTCCAAAAATATATGCAAGACATTATGTGGATATGTAGTATAGAAACAAAATAAAAATATCATCTTATATTGAATATCACCATTGGCTCTTCAGCCATATCTCCAGCCTTATCGCCCAGCTCTATGATTTAGTATTGAGTTGTAGATCTGTCCACACTGTGTGTGGGAACGACGCTGGTGAGACCGAAGCCAATAATTAGAATTGTCATTCATATACGTCCTCTAATTAGGATAATTTAGAGTGAATTAAATTATAGTGTAATGTAAGTATTTCTGTGCTGCCCCGGCCCCCTCCACCCCCCCTGGGTACGGTGTGCCGTGTGTGGTCCTGTTCCCCTGCCCTGCTCCTCTCTCTCTGGTACCATGCTGCAGCACAGTCTCCAGGTCACAGGCTCAACTCCCGGTGAACTCACACCCCGTCCCCCGCTGTAATTCACCGAGCGGCGACCAGGGCTATCATTACGTCCATGTGAATACTCCACGCGCTGAACGCTCGGGGTTTGGCTCGCACCAAAAAACATCTGGCCCGGTTTTCAGGTTTTATTTTTCTTTCAACAAATATTGAACGACTTGGAATCCGGCTGAGTTTTTACATGTGTGTGAAATTATGTTTCTTCAGCTGCGGTTTAGCATATCTGGGATTCCTGTCTCCTCTTGGGCAGGGAACTTGTATATTTAACTCATCATTTCTGCTGACCGCTGCGAGATTGAATTGTTTCGGCCATTGTGTGCACTGGGAGCCCAGTGGAAGTGTGATTGTAGACCACACTACGCTGCAGTGGAGGCACGCGGTGCAATAACAGCGCCCTCACTTGGTGTGGTGGACAAGTGCACTGCAGCGCCTCACAGGCCCAGGTGCTGGGCCAGGACCAAACTGGGTTAGAATCAGAGCAGTGGGAAGGCACCGGTACCCAGTGAGACCAGTAAATCTGCCAACAGCTCTATAATGAGACGCACTGATACAATGGCTGACTGCTGATACATAGCTTTATAACCCAGGGTTTACTAAGTGTTCAGAGGCTCTAAAACCCAGCAGAGGCCCCGTAACAGGTTGCTTAACATGGAAATGAAAACACCCCATGAACAATGATGGCTCTGTGTCTCACACGGCAGAATTAATTTAAATCTGAACTAACGGTGTGATAAGTCGGGCCTCATGTTTTCTTTATATAGCTTCTACATGAAATGTTGTACTGTATCTAGCTGCTGTTTACTGGAAGCCCTGAGCAGAGGTTTTTCTGGGAGGGCCGGATGCGTTTTGAAGCCCACACCACACCTGTGTTCACGGCCTTGTTTTTCCTCTCGGTCGCTCCTGGCAGAAACGGGGTTCCTCTCTCAATGGCCGCGCTGTTCCAGCCCTGTTTGCTCTCAAAACAGGCGAGGTGAGGCTGTTCAGGAGGAGGAGGAGGAGGAGGAGGAGAAGAAGGAGGCCTGGCAGAAGACGAAGAACGTAGCAACACCACCCGCTCGCCAGCCTCCTCCTCTAAAGAGTTTCCTCCTTTTGGCTCAGCCTCCACCTTTCCATTCTGTTGTCGGGCCTTGAACTGGAAAACAGAATAACAAGACATGATGCCGTCAACACTCATATTAATCATAGATTAATCTCTCTGCCTTTTTCTAGTTTATTGTGCTGCCTAAGGTGTTTGTGTGAGCAGGGAGTTCATACAGGCTAATAAAAGATGGTTCTCTGCCTCTCGGAGCGCTATCGCCTAATGACATGTTAGTTATCCTTATAAGGCACACAGCCAGTTAGTTATGACTGCACTGTGATATAAAGGCCTCACAACCCCTGATGTCCAGGTAGGACATGGCTTAATGATTTACACCATCACATTGGGCCCCGAACAGGAACTCCCATGAGGCAGGGAAGATTAAAGAGTCATAGTGCTGATCTTGTGGTGTTTTAACCTGGCGGTGAGGGGCAGGAAGCTAGCAGCAGAACGGACAGTACAGCTACCCTGTTCTTTGGACTCTCTCTCTCTCTCTCTCTCTCTCTCTCTCTCGCTCTCTCGCTCTCTCTCTCTCTCTCTCTCTCTCTCTCTCTCTCTCGCTCTCTCGCTCTCTCTCTCGCTCTCTCTCTCGCTCTCTCTCTCTCTCTCGCTCTCTCTCTGTCTCTCTCTTTCTGTCTCTC
>OMKK01044996.1:0-12092 GCA_900302305.1 Polymixia japonica
ATACACGGTGGGCAGACGCAGCCCCTGTGCCCGCTGTGGGCTGCATTTCCCGGGTTGCCTGCCTCCAGTTCTCCCTCTCGATGCTCTGGAGTTCACAAGCTCTCTAGGGGCCACGCTGCAGTGCCTGTGCCCGTCCCGGGGTGCGTCTCTCGGGCTGCCTTCCCCCGGATCCCCCTCCCTGTGTTCTGGAGCTCCAAAGCTCCACAGTGGTCGGGCTGCAGCGCCCGTGCCTGCCCACAAATCGTGTAAATGAGCCATATTCCCCAATTTATCCATTCTCCACACACCGTTATATAACAATATAATTTATCACGTTATAATGTGAAAATGTTTCACGTTGTAACAAGATAAATAGTATATTGTTATAACAAGAAAGGTTTCTTGTGACTCTCCTAACACAGATTTATCTTATTTTATCTTATTTAGCTATTTTAGATTTTTTTGTTTTATACCTACTACGTAGTTGATGCTTGCCATGTCTTAAGAATTTCACTGCTCAGAATGATCCTGTGTTATAATGCGCACATGACAATAAAGACTTGACTTGACTTGACTTGTTGTAATAGTAGGTTGTCCTATTAGTGTATATCCTCCTTTCACCTTTTCCTAAGTCCTAAAGTGTTAGTGGTTAATAGATATGGTTGTTTTGAGGATAAAAATGATACCATATTCACATGTAAATATGTGAAAACACCTGTGAATAAATGCTTTTCAATTTAATATTTTCACTCAAAAATTCCCATTTGCATAGCTTAATCATATTCACAATCTGCAAATTTGTATTTTTGGATCAAAATGTATTTGTGAATTGCCCTATATTTGTGTGGAATTAATTAATTTAACACTGTTCATACACCTGTAATAACGTTTCTGGATAGTTATCTTGAAGCCTCTTGAGATGGAAGGAGATGACATAGTTGTCAGCCTTCAACACTTACTGCTCCAGCAAGCATTATTTAGAAAGATTTTCCATTCTACACCAACTCCCATCCTAGTGCACACATCTGAAAGAAGTAGCAAATCCTGCAACAGCTTATTTAAAGGGAAAGCCAACCTGTAACGTTTGCTTTTTAATTTAATATCACTCTTTGGTAGGCTACCGTAGTTATCATCCACAAAGATTTGAGCGTTAATAACAGTCATTAACTGTAATAAAACAGAACTTGTTTTATGGCAATCTCTGCTGTGTTGAATTCTGAAGGACTGAGTGCGCATGGAACAGCTATGGGTTTTACTAGGGTCGCAATGATATGTTAGCAAATGTTTATAGCTATTAGCTAGCAGGGCTTGCTTGCCAAAAACATACAGTTTGATGACTTTGCTAGCCCCAGCCTCTTCTGATGTGCATTTACAAAATTCCACTCTGTAAAATGGACTTCAGACCCGCATTCAAACAGCATTCGATTTCATCAGCCTTTAACCTCTGCCTGCTGGCCTGTGATGAACTGTAACCATTTTAATAAAATGGGTTAATTTATTCACATGCAAAGTCGATGCACAGTGGGTCAGTGGATGCACATCCAGGAACGTCTTGCTATCTTGTTTTATAAGCTTAGTGGAGGTACAGGCTACTGCCTTACAGGTGTAAGTAGCTTCTACTCCCGCAAAACCGCTTGATGAGATCAGGAGAAATCAACTGGTAGGCTTTTCTCGGATTAGCTAACTAATAACTTCAGATCCTTGCAGTGTTGTGATGTTTTTTACACCTCATGATAACAAAAAAAAAAGTTTTATTGAGAAATTGCATATTTTAGTTGGCTTTCCCTTTAAAGATGTACACAGTTATACTCTTATATTCAATTTCATAAATAACGTGTATGCACAGTTTATAAAATGGTGTTGAGATCAAGGTGGAAAATTAAATCCAAGTAGATTTTTCTAAATGAGGCTCCTAAACACTGGAAAAACGTGACCTCAAAGCCTTGCCACTAAAGATGACTCTGCTCCATTATATCACTACTATTTTAAAATAGAGCACACTCTTAGATTAAGAAATCAATAGTCTTGATACCCATACTTTCTTGAAGAACACTTCTGTTCAATGCTAGTGGAGCATTTGTGGGTTCATTGCCTTGCTCAAGAGCACATCAGTGGGTATAGGGGGGGACTGACTAACCATTATTATCTGACCTCTGCTCATTCACTATGCCCCCACCCCCCAACAGGAAGAGGAAGTGCGTGAGAGCCATCTAAGTGTCACAGCGGCTGCGGGCTCCACCCCCAGCAACAACAAAGACTCTGTTTCCAAGGCCAGCATCAACAATGCAGTTGCCGTGGCCACCACCACAGGAGGCACAGCCAACACTACCCAGAATCCCCCTGGAGCAGCAGGAGGTGGAGCGGCTGTAGGGCCAGGGAGCAAAACCCACGAGGAGATGAGGAAGTTGTTCATCGACCGAGCCAAGAAGATTGATACTGTGTCCAGGGCTGGTTTCCCCTTGGCTTTTCTGTTTTTCAATATATTCTACTGGGTCCTTTACAAAATACTTAGGCACGAGGATGTACACAAACAATAGGGAAAGAAAATAGCAATTTCTGCTATGAAAAAGTAAAGTAGTCTGCTTTAAGCCTTAAGACAACTGAAATATTGGTTGCGCAAAAGGGGTTGACATTCATAATATTTCATAATGTTTGCACATGTAGTGTATGTACACACAAAAAACACTGGTAATACCTTATATGAACTCAGGTTTATAACACATTTGTAGTGAGAGCTTTAAAAAAGTTAGATGCCACAGTTGTAAATACTGGTTGCATTTTTATGTCAGCTATCATTAACTGGCCATGACAATGTAATTTACCATAGAAAATTATCCCAAAGTGTGTCAATTTATTGAGCATACATTTTAAAATATCCACCACGGCAATTACCATTGTTAACTTAAAAACATGCCTCAGGTTAAACCACAAAAAATTGCATTGTGAAGCTGTTTTTCATAAATTATTTGCTGTGATATGCAAAATCTTTTCTATTCCTCAGTTTTTCATGTTCATGTGTTTTTCAGTGGTAGTTCAGCAAATTAGCTACTAGCCTACACCTAGCGCTTTTTTAGCAAAGTTTTCAACTCCAAATTCGATGCAAATAATGTTCCTGACTGAACAGGAATAGATACAAATATTGCCACCTCTGCACTCCCTGAGAACATACTATACATACATACAAGTTCATGCAACAATCATTTAGCTAGATAGTGAATGCACAAGCCTAAATAAGTGATATGCTAGCTTGTTATTCAACTAGCTCACATTAGTTTATTTAGTACTGACAATAGATAATAATACTTTGTGCTTTCTCTGGTAAGACAACACCTGCCAAGGGAATGGGTAGCTTAAAAAATCTACCCATCAAGAAAATGTTTTACTTGCCAAAATACTTAATAGGAATATTTTATTCATTATGTCGTTCATGTATGTTTTCAATGCATGGCATGTACAGAACAAGGTGCACAGATGAGGTGTGTCTTTGAGTTTTCATGGTCTTTAATAGTTTTGAGTCTCATGGCCTTTGTACTAATTATGAACTAATTATGTCACTGCATATTGTCAGTGTGGTGCCGATACACAGTGCAAGTCATAAACTCTTGACTGGCATCATATCCCAACCAACTTCTTGGAGCACCTCTTTCTTTAAACTGCCACTTTTCGTTAAACTTTCTAACTTTTTCCCATCTTTATCTTCTTTCATCATCATTTTTTTTCTGGTGGTGGCCTCACTCCTTAAATGTGTTGCCACATAACGTTATCTGGATAGCATGGAATTACCATCTGAACATTAGCAAAAAGGCAACGCAAGATCAAGTTTATTTTAGCTAGTGCATGTCTATGGCTCAACAGGGACAAAACTCCTATAAATAACACTGATTCTGTGTCATCCACGAGGCAATCTAATATTTTGATTAGTGTGGCAGGTGAACCTATGTGATTTACCTGTCCAAAGGAATATTTACCCATATTTGATGGGTGTTAATTTTCAATACCTTTATATATCAATAACCTTTTAACAATTAACTTTTATTTTTATCAATTTTTATCAATTAACCTTTGAAATATCAATAACGTTTTCTTAATTGACACATTGTTACATTGGTATGTCCAAAAGTACAATCATGAAATGACCACCTACTGAAAGCAGATATAAGGACTGAATCAGTATTAATGAATGTGTTACATATGTTTATAAGTTCTGGTGCTATGGATGTGTTATAAACCACAGTGTATGTAAAGTATTTCTAAGTCCCCTTCAGAATTGTTAGCACCCTTGATAAAGATTATTTATAATTTATAAATTTGGAGGGATTACATCTTCCAGCTGGTCTGGGAATACCTTGGGATCCCCCAGGAAAAGCTGGAGAAAGTGGCTGGGGAAAAGCTTGTCTGGCACATTCACTCAGTATAGTAAATATGGATTAAATTTGAGACCTACCAAATTTCAAGCCACTACACCTATGGCCCAGTTCTCTGAGAATTGGAACAAGCTCTTTGACAATCAACCAGGTGTTCTTAAAACTACGGATTGGGACCCAAAATTGGTTATGGTTATTTCCCAAGATGAGACACTACATTCAATCTGTTTAGGCGCCATATGACAAGAGTACTAGTGTGTTTTAAAGAGCCTAGCTCTCAGTGGCAGAGACTACATTTCGTCAACTTGGATCCCCATATGACAAGAGTACTAGTATGCTTTAATAAGCCTGGGTAACATGGTGAAAGACAAAACTAGTTTGGTTTGCAAGCAAACAAACTGGAGAACTTCTTGCAGAATTTCTGTGCTGGAGGAAAGCCTGGGTTTTGTAGTCCTTTTCAGATCCAGTAGGGGATGGGAAACCCAGAAAATGTGACTGGTTACAGATCCTTGCCAAAGATAATCTCTATGCATATTTAACTATATAGAATTCCCAAACCATACAACCAGGAAGTTTAAGAGCACCTAAAAGTGGTGGTGGGGAGACTTTAAGTATGTTCAGAAGATCATTTTTAGTTCTGAAAATGTGAGATCTCTACCTAAAACTGTCTGTGAGATGTTTGTTCTAGCCAGTGACTTGTAGTCCATTGCACCAGAATTCTAGCAACTGTCACAGAGTACAAACAGAGAGTATATGGGATTTGTAGTCCAAACCACTCCTAGATAACAGAGAAGAACCACTGAAAAAGACTACAAATGTGGAAAACAACCACTATGAAAAGTTATAATCACGGACATCAACCACAATAAAGATTACAACTATGGGAGACAGTCACTATCAACGACTACAAAACCCACAGGCACAATGCTTTCACAATGCAACAGACTGGGTTGGGAAAAGACTCCTCAAAGAGACATTGACCGTTGATAACCCCAAGAGCATACACACCAAACTAATACATTCACAAGCACCTACTAAAAATATACACACACTGAAAGTACACATACAACATACTAGACAAAAACAACAATAAACATAAAGACATTCAATATAATAACTAAAGGCTCGAGCAAAAAATATATACACACCTCCTGAGCACTGTTTTGTCCACTCGTGTCTTAAAGCTTACCTGCCAATGTCGTGTGTGTAGTTGTCCCCTATACCACGGACAAAAAGTGAAATTTATTAGTATAGATAGATGCACAACTGTTACATTTAGCTCAGTTACACACATCAGTAGTATTTTACATATTATTACAAAAACCCTATAAAATGTATCCAATGACATGCCTGTTTTTCCAATAATCCCAAGATCTAATCCACTATACCTGCTTTCCTTCTTAACTTATGTTTAGGTAACATTGCAATTCCTGTAGCACAAACACACAGTGTGGTATTTTTTCATGGCAGCCCTTTTTCTCATGTTTCCTCATTCTGTCATGCTGATAATGTGACAGTATGTTTGTTTCACAGGTGCGGTTTCTGATACCACACATTATAAATTAACTGATAAAGTTTTTTGAGGTGGGGAGAAGGGCTGTATTTACAGGGGATGAAAAGATGAATGAAAAAAAATGTTTTTTTTACTTCCAAAAAGCACTGATTTGATGTTGTCATTTCTGTCTAAACAGAGAATGACCAGATTCCATGTGTTTTGTCAATGTTAAAAGAACTTTGCATAGATCAGAACTACTGCAAATAATACATCTAAGAAAGAATGCTACACCAGAGAGAGTGTGCTTGTTGCCATTAGGGTTGTGTTCCTGTGACACAGAGCTAGCTACAACACAGAGCTACCTGCTACACAGATTTACCTGCTACACAGCATGCCAATGCCAGTGTTACTCAATCTTTATATCTATTCATGCCCCAATGTAATTGGCTATTCCTGAACATTGTTTTCATGTGTTTATGCATAATGTGAATAATCTGGGATACAAGTTATGTCACATTTGGCAACAGGGTGGCCTAGGGGTAGAAAGGTCATCCTCCAACCAGAACATCCTGGGTTTCATCCCCTGTGTGGTCATACCCACCCAGCACTCTGTTGAGGGCAAAGTGACAGTTTCAAATTCAATGAATGTGTGAAATGTAACAAATAAATTACTATAAAAACAAATTTAGGACTCAAATGTAACTAAAATTCATGTATTTCATGTGACTAAAATGTGAAAAAAAAACTAGAACTAAAATGTATTTTAGTCATTTTTATTTTAAAGCTACTATAGGTAACTTTTAGCGGTCTCTAGAGTTTGCTAGTGGTATTTTCTAACTGTCACAAAGCCAAACTTATATACTATATATACATACTTCCTGTGTGCCGTAAAACGAGACGTTACATTTCACGCGAAATCCAGCCTGGTGGCAGACGAAATTGCATAGTGAATACAAGGCTTCTAGGAAACTGATCTGCACTGCAATTTTTTTCATTCTCCCATGGCCACTATGCAATCACCAGAAATGTAATTATAATTTGTTAAAAGCATGAAACTACATATACTGTACTTGCTTTAACTAAAATGATTGCAAAGAGTATGACTAAAATGTGACTAAAACTAAAATGTATTTTCATAATAATAATAATAAGACTAAAACTAAATTAACCACTCTTTAATATTACTTGGTATTGGATCGCCCACCCCTAGATGTGAAAAGCCTTGTCACTATATGTTGTGATTTTTTGTAGAACTTTCTCTCCTAATATCGTCTACTAGCACAGTACGGGCTTTCTTCCATCTCGTCCATTCTTCTTTTCACTTCCTGCCCTCCATCTGAATTTTGCGCATCATCGGAATCACGATTCTGTACTGCAAACAACGTATGGTGTAACTTCATCACTCAGTCAGTGATTCAGTGACAGACATTCACGTTTATAGTGCTGGCCCTGCTGTTGCGGTCCAGCCAAAAATAGATGTGAAAATCAATACTGGACTCAAAGGTCTCTCGCAGAGAGATTAAAATGGGTCCCCAAGTGGTTCTTGAGAAATTAATAGGGCTGTCAAACAACAAAAATGAACTAATTAATCACATGATTTGCTTTGATTAAGCACCATTAATTGAATTTTGTAAGAATATGTCTCTTAAAATCAAGGATATTTAAACTTGGAACCAAATGAATGTAGAAAAAACACAAAGAGCATATTAAATTAAATACTAAAGCATGTTTTTGATTGCAACGCTGGAAACTGCAATCAAAATTGGGACAATTTCAAATTTCAATCAAGGCCATCACAATTGCCAGAAATATTAATACACACTTTGCAAAGATTAATGTGGGGCCTAACTCATTCAAGTATCTGTGTGTAAGTGTGTGAGAGAGAGCGAGTGAGAGAGAGAGAAAGCGACGAAGAGAGAGCATGTGACAGGGAGAGAGAGAGAGATGTCGCCAGATGCAATTCAAATTATATCCCTGGTTTTCCACTATATTAACTGGACTGCAGTTGTTGGCTACCTTGTAACTTGCAGTTTTGTTCAAAGAGCCATCAGGCAACCTTTTGAATTCACTCTTCCCGCCTACAAGTCTGTCCTTTCCTATCTTTGTTCACTTCAGGCATGTAGTGTATACATGCTAATGTTACGTCATCATAATTAACGGCGTTATTTTTTTATTATGAACATTTCGCACTTATCATGTACATTAACACGTTAACTTTGACAGCCCTAGAAATTACAGTCAAAGGTTTTTGGCTATATTGTGTTGACAGTCCATGCAATGTAAAGCAGGTTGAATAACACAGTAGCCTATATAGTCTAGAATAGCCAGTAGATAATTAACAAATCTAATACCAGGGTATATAATGTAGTAGCCTGCAAAATTTGTTCTAGGACACATGAAATGATTGGAGATGTGTGATCTTCAAAGGCTTGAAACCATTTTTCTGCAGGGAGGATTCCTGCACTGCTCTACCCTGCCTGTAATACTATCTGTTACCTTTAGAGAGCACTGTGCAGCTAAGTCTACAGTTGTCTATCTACATACAATTTAGCTTGTCATTGAAATCACTCAGGTCTCAATATTTTGCAACACTTCCATATGCTGTATTCACACAGGAACATCAAATCAAATTTTACATTTATTTTAGGAGGATGATCTGGTTACTGTCTAGAAAGGGAAGATCACATCCCATGTGTACTGTCCATTTTTGATCAGTCAGCTAAAATACATACTTTGTTCCACTTTGAATGCAGCCAAAGTCAGCCTTGTTTTGTTTTGCTTTGGGGGGGATTTTCCAAGAAAGAGACCATGACCAGATTTTGATCAGAGTTTTGAAACCGTAAAGCAAATGTTGACAGGCGGTATCATGAGACTTTATTTTGTTGACATTCAGGCATAGCTTCCAGGAGAATGCCTCAATTTCATTATTCTAACATTGTATTATACATTGTAAAGCTGTGAATCCATAATTCACTTATTTTTGAGCTTCACCACACACCACTTTAGGTGGCAAATAACACAATACTGCACAAGAAGTGGTTTCACATAACTTGTGTCTATAGAGTTACAGTACAGTTGTGGCCGAAAATATGCATTTTGTTTTTCAAATAACATCTTCCAAATTGTGAAATTAAAATATCTTTTGGTATCCACATATGTATTTCTCTGGTTTGCAGAGGAACAAAACAAAAAAAGCTGAGAGGAATACTGAATCCTAGCTTATTCCACACAGAAATCCAAAAATTGCCTGGACAATATTATTGGCACCTTTGCCAATAAGTTGCAAGACATAATTGAATTACAAGCAGATGATTCACCTTGAACTCACCTTTGGTGCTTGCAATCTAATAATCACTCGTTCAATCAGTTTACAGGGAGCAAAGTACTCATTCTGCTGTTTTGTGTCACTGCGTGTACCATACCGAGCATGGACAAAAGAAAAAAGGAGAGAATTGTCTGAGGTCAGACAGAAGATCGTAGCCAAGCACAGACAATCTCAAGGCTACAAGTCCATCTCCAGAGACCTTGATGTTCCTGTGTCCACTGTGTGCAATGTTATCAAGATGTTTAAGGCCCATGGTACTGTAGCCAACCTCCCTGAAAGAGGACGCAAGTTGAACAAAGATTGCAGCAAAGCATTGTTTGAATGGTGGAGAAAGGACCTTGGACTTGCCTTTGGTACTGGGTGCCTTGAATCTGTGTGTGGCATCATGAAATTGGGAGATTACCAAGGTATTTTGGAGTGTAATGTTCCACCCAATGTCACAAAGATCAAAGGTCATGGGTCATGGGTCCTCCAGTAGGACAATGACCCAAAACGCACATCAAAAAGCACACAGGAATGGTTCAAAAGAAAACGCTAGACTGTTCTAACGTGGCCAGCAACAAGTCCAGATCTAAATTCCATTGAACACCTGTGGAGAGATCTGAAAACAGCAGTTGGAAGAAGGCACCCTTGAAATCTGAGAACTGGAGCTGTTTGCAAAAGAAGAGTGCCAGTAGAGAGGTGTAGGAATCTCATTGAAATCTATAGGAAGCGTTTGACAGCAGTTATTTTCTCCAAAGGCTGTGCTACCAAATATTAAATCTAGGGTGTCAATAATTTTGTCAATGCCATTTCTGTTTATTTTATGATTTAAAAGGATATGTTAATTTCGAAATCAAAAACAAAGTCACTCTACTAACAGTGAAATAAAGAATTGTGGAGACCAAATACTTTTGTCAATTTCAACTTATTTTAGATAATTATAAAAAGATTTTTTAAATATGCAAGGATGCCAATATTTTCGGCCATGACTGTATAACCAGAACCCCTTACCTGGTTTAATACTAGAAGCGCCGGTCCTGTTGGATGTATTTTTTCCGTGGTTTTAGTGGTCACTTGACCGCCCATACAACAGACAGGGACAGTGGTGTTGACACACGATGGCCTCTAGATGGCGCTTCTTGTACACGGGACACTATAGTGACGTTTTTGATGAGAGCTACAGGGGAGGAGAGAGGAGGAGCTCCTCTTGATCAGATATGACTTGTGATATGTTGGGGCTCTAAAATACTGCCAATTTGTTTTTACCACTATTGTTGCCTTGTACATTTCTATAGTCTGTTGTTTTCAGTAGCATTAGATTATGTTGTAAAAGTATTCTTGAAGTAAAAATAGTGAGCGCGTTCATGCATGGTGGTGATTCGACACTAATTCTGTAAAGCTGTGCTTCTACTATCTTTACATGGCGGCATAATATCATAAACCATCTAACAGAGAAGTCCCGCAAATTGCCAATATTTGTTTACTTGTTATTCTCAGTCTGCGCTGAAGTTAATTCCCAGTCCGTCACAGATAGGGTTGGAAAAGTCTATTTTTATTCATTATTACATTGTTTTCATGTAATGTTATTTCATTTGCGTTGTACTTGGGGATGTATGTCAGTTACAGCTCTTGTATTTTCTCTTGTATTGGCCTATTCATGAAAATTATTAGATTTAATTATGACATGAATTAGCCCACTCACTGTTCACTTTACAGCCACAACTATGCAACATAAGATGAATGTTAAACTTTGAGAACATCAAAGATATGTGTAGGCAATTCAGTTTATTAAACAGTCAATTGATTAAATAATTTGAAAGTTAAGTTTGAAAATCATTGAACACAGATAACACAATGCCTGATAAAATACACAACATGGTGGTGAGTGAGGGAGAGAAAGAGAGAGAGAGGCAGCTTTTGATGTGGAACACAGTGAGAGAGAGAGAGAGAGAGAGAGAGGCAGCTTTTGCTGTGGAACACAGTGAGAGAGAGAGAATAGAAGCAAAATAGCTTCTAACTTCGTTTCTAAAGGTGAAACACTGGCGTGTAAAAAAACATATTTAACAAACGTCGAGGAAGGAGGGTTCTGGTTTTTTTAACGCCAAGACATTTTTTTTTTTTTTAAATGAGCGCTGGTCTGCTGCCAGGAGAGATACAAGACAAGGCACTGAACCTGGACCGGACTAAACTAGACTAACCTGGGAATAACCACTACACATTTATATTCATACATTTCATTATGCAGTATTTCAGTGATATATTTGTCACTTCTTACTTGTACTATAACACGTTCTACTGTTGTTATGGTTTCTATTATTATGTTGCTGTAATATGTTTATGGGTCTTTGTTGTTTTCTATTTTTGGCTACTGCAGTAAATTGAATTTCCCCATGAGGATGAATAAAAATCATCTAATCTAGTGTTTCTAATGTGTGATCTGACAAACCTTCATATCTTTTGAACTGCGGTGCGTTCAGTGCAGCTAAATGTAGGAGGAGGGAACAATGTGTTTGAAGACTCTCAGATCTTTCAACTTCACGTGTTTTGTTGAGGCGGAGTTAAAACACTAGATTGACTAGATCTTGGCTCCACTTCTTCAAATACATTTTTGGTCCAGATCCACTTCAGATCTCTTCTCCTGTCAAACATTGTCTGTGTGCGTGCGTGTGTGTGTGTGTGTGCGTGAGTGTGTGTGTGTGTGTGTGTGTGTGCGAGTGTGTGTGCGTGTGTGTGTGTGTGTGTGTGTGTGTGCGCGTGTGTGTGTTTGTACATTCGACCACACTCATCCATCTGCACAGATTTGTGCACGTTTGCGTGTGTATATGTATGTGTATGCGTGTGTGTGTGTGTGTGTGTGTGTGTGTGTGTGTGTGTGTTGCAGCTTGGCACTCTATTTGGTAGCTTGCAGTGGAATAGAAAGTGACACCGGTTGGATGGGAGGATTATT
>OMKK01044998.1:0-15346 GCA_900302305.1 Polymixia japonica
TGACACTACTTTAACCAGGGGATGGAAACAAAACCAGGTGTTGATCTTAATATGAACCCAGAGAGTCCTTCACAAACACACACAAACTCCTCCATGCATCTACTGTTAAAGAGTAAATGCAAATAAACCTGAAACAAATAACACTGAAACAAGCCTGCCGTTCCTTCAACTCGACTATAAGGGAAGAGCCGTCAGGACTATCGATCCTCTAAATGCCTTAATTCGTTGCTTTCCCTAGTACAAGGCTAGTAGTGTTTTATTATTTATGTGCCTGTCCTACGTTGGACTATACAGGCACGGCACAGCGAGGCCGTGGATTCTGGTGTAGGAGTGTTTGGTGCCAGTATGCTGGGGAATCACAGCCATCACCTGAGCGAGAGACCCCAATCCAACAGTGCTCACAAATGCCACATTTTCCTCATGCATGCACTGAAATCAAACGTTGGCTTTGGTAATAGCCAGGCGAAATAGTGGAAGGAGGAGGAATAGGACTTTTCTGGCTAAAGGGCCCAGAAATGACATTTCGGTGCTAACTCTGAGCTGCTTCTGGTCTGACCTCAAAAAGAAGCAGCGGGCAGGGAAGGGCCAAAGTAAACCGGGACCTGAGCGGCGGCGTCTGGGACGCCCTGAGGAAAGGCAACAAACGTCAGCGTTCCTGACGTTCTCGCTGTCTAACGGCTGGCTGACTAATCCCCCGATATTCCTCCATGATCTAAACCTGCAGCCCTCCGCAGCATCGGAACACTGTGCCATTGTGTCCCCGTTCTTTAGGAGTCTGTGATTCATGCGTTGGCAGGACTTTTTTTTGGATCCTTACGTTGTTGTATCCTTCTCGTCCTGCTCCACCGTCTGAAGACCAAACCGACGTCTTTTTGTCAGATTGTTTGTGTAGAGGATTGTGCCTGTGGTACACGCAGCCATCAATCCACCAGTGTCAATCGAGACCACAGATGGCAGGATACCAACGCTTAGAAATTATTAAAGTTGTTTGTTTGACAAGCCTTGTTATAGCCTTCAGTAATATGGAATTCATGTGTTACCAGCATCTCCCAGACTTGGAGAGTGTGTTTGGCACTAATGTAAAATTCAGTATTGATTACACTGGTTCTTTGTGCTACAACGGTGCTACTTATCATGTTGCAATAGTGCTCTCTACTGGCAACAGCAGGAAGATTGCAATTCTGCTTCTCTGTCTTCCACATAACAAAGTTGCTTCTTGAACTGCTTAATTAAACCTGTACCTTCTCAATGTCTAGATATGTTTTTTTGATTTTTCTTTCCTCTGCCTAGAAATTCATTTTTCTCTATACTTTTTAGTATGAAACAATGCACATGCTCAGCCATTAATTTGAATGATGTTTTGCTTGTTCATTTGAATATATTAATGCCAACTTTACTTTACTTTGTCCTTCATCCTTCATGTTATCAACAATAGTAGAGCTTTTGATCTGATCTCTCTCTCTCTCTGTTCTGTCTCTCCAGGTCTCCTTTATGCTGGTGCCAGATCAGTGGTTCACAATGAAAGTGAAGAGATGAGCCTGCAGCAAGAAGCCCTGTCTCTGCAGTTCCTGCCACTGGACGTTTACTGATTCATACAGCCCAGAGGACCATGCCCCTGTCTCCCAGATAGCATCTCTGAGGACCAGGCCTTCACAGCACGCCTTGTGCACCATGGCAGGAGAGACTCAGCGTACGTACGCTGTCAAAGAGCTGGACGCTGAGTCCAAACTGCAGGATGAGGGGACGACGCTGGAGCAGCACAGTGACAAAACCACAAAAGAGTCTTCAGAGCACTTTCCAAGCACAGGCACGGATGCCAGGGCTGGCAGCAGAGGGGCCAAGGTTGAGAAATTAGAGAAGGAAAGGGACTATACTCAACAGCGTGAGGCTGTGATACGGCCACAGCAGACAGGGAAGATCGACTTCAGGTCACTGCAGAACAGACCAAAATTCACCACTGACAGGACTTGGTCTAGTGGAAAAAGCAGCCCCCAGTCCCCGAGTGGAAAGAGCCGCAGCCGAGAGAAGGGCAAGCGGTCGGGAAAGTCCGAGCGTGGCAACCCTCAGCAGCTGTACAGGCTGAGCATCACGAATCCACGTTCGAATCCTACCATCGGCATCGCCTACCCGCAGCAGAAGGTCTCGCCACCCAAGAAACTGGAGGCCAGTCGCGGCCCAGTGTCGGGCAGCTACAGGTTCCACGTGCCCAGTATACCGGAGAGAGAGGCGGAGCTTCAGCAAGAGGAGCTCAACTATAGCCGGTGCTTCCAGGAGTCCTCCTCCAACATTACCTCCCCAAGCTATACCTCACAGGCACTGGGTTCCACGAGTGGGACCTCCACCCACCAACATCCACCCCTGTCCCAGCAACAGCAGCAGCAGCAGCCGGCTCCAATGGAGAGCAACAATGGTCAGCCTGGCAGCCAGCTGCTCTTGGCGGATTTTCAGTTGAGCGGCTCCAATGCATGGCAGTCTCCCGAACGGACTTTTAACGGTGCTAGCTACGGGGTTTCCTCACAAAAATCCACTTCCCTCACGGAGGCCAACAAAGCGAGTGCTTTTGTACCTGTACCGTTTCAGTATGGATATCAGTTTCTGGAAGACTCGACCTCTGACCCTTTTCCCTGTGAACAGAACCCCCAGTCCCAAGACTTTACAGACTCTTCTCTGGGTTCTGTTCACGTGACCCACGCTTCTTTTTCCTTTACGTCGGGAGACGGCCAAGAGGTCGCTCAAACCAACACTCAGTTCAGCAACGAACAGCAGCCGGAGGATAGAACTTCTTACCCCCAACCCCAACAGCCATCGCAGTACCTTCAGGCTCCACAGGGGGCAGCATCATTTATGCACTGTCCCAGGAGTCTGAGTGAAGACTCGGCCAGCAGCGACAGCTCTGGCTCAAGCTCACAGCAGTCGGAACAGGGTAAGAGCGCCCTGCCGGAGAGCGGCGAGGCTTTTGGACAGGCGGATAGCAGGGACGTAGCCATCACCTCGGGGAGTAAGAGGAACTGCCACACCAAAGAAACAGCTGCCAACCAGAGAACACTCATCCAAGGAAATGTGCACCATTCAAGAAATATTGCACAAGGTCCAAGCTCCCAAATGCACTTTCCAAACAAAACATACCACAGCTCCCAAGTCAGTAACATTCATGTGGGCTCGGTGCCTTTTGATAAAAACATCAACAATAAAGTGCACAGTAGGTTACCGCACTCCTGGGAGGGATCTAGTAAGACTTATACACCAGTTGATCAAAACACAATTCCATATGCTGATATGAATGAAAAGTTTCAGTTTCAGAACCAGCCAGCACTCGACCAAAGGCCCAATTCTTCCAAAAACAGCAGAATGCCCTGGCAGCAGCTACGCTTAACCTCTGCCATGCCTAGCCAAAACAGAATTGAGTTATCTAGGCAACTAAGCAACCAAAAACTGCCATATATGGTTTCTCCCTCTGACTGGCAGGATGATAGTAAATCACATAAGAATGGCTCCCTGAAAAGCCCCAGCTCATTCCAAAGCAATAGAACCAGTGAAGGTTTTTCTAGCCAAAGACAAGAAAGTGTCAAACATAGCAGCAGCAGCACAATATCATCTTTTAAAGTAGAGATGAGCCACGCACAAGTCTGCGAGCCCAAAAATAAGCCTGTTTATTTCGGGATGAACCAATCTCTTCCAGGGGCGCCGTCGAGAAACTATACCTATCCACCGTTACAAGTCCCACCTATGGGTCTTATGATGGTATCGCCCTATGAATCCCCTTTGCCCTCACCGGTGCATAACCCCACCTCCAGCAGTACTTGCTCCTCCCTCTCCCCGGCGTCCAACAGCCCTGTTAACCTCAGCTCAGAGGACAGCCAGATGTCAAAGGCAGGTCCTCCTCCCCCGTTTTATCATCAGCAGCAGGCCAAAACGCAGTTACCCTCAGATCACTTAAGCACTAATCCTCACCATTTTCATTCAGATGTCCCCCGAAACCTACCTTACGCCTCGGACAGAGCCAAAGATGACATGATGAGCTACCTGCAAAACAGTGTGCATCCAAAAACTGCTATGGACGGAAACAAGGGTTATATGGATAGTTTTGGGGTGGATCATCATCAACCTCCACCACCGTATTCTGCACATCAGTTGGCCACCTCTTTAGCCACAGCAAATCTCGACCAGCTAGACGTGCTTCTGACATGTAAGCAGTGTGATCAGAATTTCAATAATCTGGCCTCATTCTTAGGCCATAAGCAATACTGTGCTCAGCATGCATTTGCACAAAATGACATCAAAGACATATCAAAGATGGAGGACAGCAGGAAGTTCCATACGGAAATGTCAAAAGTCGCTTCGTCCGGGTCTAGCATCTCGATGCCAAGGTGCCCATCTGAACTTCATTTGTCTCTATTGGGCCTTAATAAAAATGGAGAACTGATGTGTGACAGTGAAACAAAAGGAGACAACAAAGAAGACCCAATGAAACTTAACTTGTTTTCTGGACCTGGCAACCTTCCTGTTCCTCTCCCTGACTTGGAAATGGAAGACGCAAAATTAGACAGCCTCATCACAGAAGCCTTAAACGGACTGGGATATCAGTCGGACAACGCAGAGATAGACAGCAGCTTTATTGACGCGTTCGCCGACGATGACCTCACAACTGTCAAAGCGGCATCAAACAAACAATCTTTGAACACTAAAGAATCCATGGTCTTCGAGAGCAAAATCAAACAAGCGACAGATGATGACAGGACTCCGACACAGGGAAAGTACCTTTACGACTCTGATCTCGAGAGCCCCGAAACAGATAAACTGTACACGGAAAGCAAATTTGAGAAAATATCTCTGAATCTGGAGAAAGACGAAAAAATAAACATCAAAAAGGAGGTCTCTCATAAAAAGTCAAGAATTGCCCCGGGGGGGAAGTCTAGAGAACAGGACATCAAACTGAAAGAGGCCAGAAAACTGTTAAAGAGCGAGGATGAAAACACCGGTACCCCGAGATTTCTGTTATCCAGCAAGTTTTCTGAACGCTGTGGTGTCAAAAGTTTTCAGGACAGCTCCGTATTGATAGGGTCAACATCTTCCCAGGGCTCCGCTACAAACCAAACGTCCCCGACGGCGAGAACTGCGGTAAAAGAGAGTAAGAGGAAACGAAGCGGCGGTGGTACCTGGAGCAAAGAACTCATTCACAAGATAGTTCAGCAGAAAAATAAGCTCCACAAGCTCCACGTTAAGGGCACCAAAAACCTCCAGTTCTCACTTGTGATGGAGAGACTGACTCCCACCGTGCAGAACCCCGCGTTTGGGGAATACGACTACGTCTCGGACTCGGACGATGAATGTGAGCCCGTGAAGATAGCGAGCCAGGGACGGCTGAGCCAGAGCAGCCGTTGCAAATACACATACACTAAAGAGTGTAAATGGAGAGCGAGGAGCGAGCGGGACCAGGCGGCGTGGAGGCACGAGTCCAAGGAGTGCTTCGAGGTGAAGAAGAGCGAAGAGGTCTCCCTCTCCCCCGAGAAACACGGCTCTCACCAGAGGCTCAGGAGGAGGGGAAGCAGGTCGTCCACTAGCAGTGAACTCAGCACATCTGTGAGTGTGTCTGGCGATAGCATCAACAGCCCCAAAAGCACTGACCGCACTGACTCAGACTGTGAGAAGAAGATGGAGATTAGGAGGAGAGAGTCTCCGGAGCAGAAAACCTACGAACGGTCCTCACCACAGAAGTTGTGCAAAGAGTCCAGCTCACAGCTAGCACTGACGTTCACTAAATCAACCAAAAAGTATAATACTGATAAGCCTGTTCTTTCTGCTAACAAGGACAAATCAGAGGCCCTGAAAAGCTATCATTCACATGCAGAAGACGCTGATCCTGTGTCATCCTCACCTAAAGCAAAGGGTGCAATCAAAAACATTGAAAAATGCCAGAGCTCACACACAACATCGAGGGAGAAGCTGGAGTCATATAGCAAGGAAATTGGCGCAACAGTCAATTCTGACATAAACAACTCACAGAAAATAGACAATACAGCCTCCAGCGAAGAATCATCACAGTCTAGCAACGCCCATCTCAAGCGACTACAGCTTGACTCAAACTCCGCCGCCACCAACAAAGAAACCGATTTTAATAATAAAAATGAAAGAAACTCAAATGGAAAATCAACATGTAAAAGAAGAGACCACGAGGGACCCCAAGCCACGCAGCCAAAGCTCTCAGACGGTACCGCAGTTGAAAAACACAGCGACGGTGTCTGTTTGGTGAAAGAGGCTGTTACTTTAGTGCCCAAGTCCGCATCTCTTTGCAGTTCTTTGATAGACGACGTGTGCCTATCTCCAACCGAAACCCCGGGTCCGTTGCTGCAGAAAGATACATCCCACCTCATACCCTACCCCCTGGATCAGGAGCAGGGCCTCATGAAATCCCCACTCTCATTTGACACGTCATCAGTGTTCGGGGACCTCACGGTGGCAGAGTTTGACAATGGCCTTTACTCAGACATGCCCTTGCAGAAAGAGGGTTTCAACTCAATAGAGAATACGCTTGATAAAAAGGAAGCCTTCGTGTCATCCTTCTCTCCCTTCCTGGAACAAAGAGACTGGGGCCTTATGGTCGATGTCAGCCCAGTGCTACCAGATGAGATATCTCAGTACAAAGACACCTCTGAGAAATCAAATGAAAAGAAATCAGATTTTAATCATGTACCGTTGTCCCTGCCAGAGAAAATAATGGACTACAGTACAAATATCAACAGCTGTGCATCAGAGGACGAACTAGAGATAAAGAGAATAGTGAATGAACTTGAAAACCAGCTCCAGACAACTAAGCTGGAAAGTCCACCGCTGCTAGCTGAGGATGCTCCGAAACAGCTGCAAATGAGCAAGTTTTCTCCTCTACGACTGGGTGACGAATCAGAGAACGAAGGCGCTGGTCTGGATATGAGCTGCCCTGTGAAAACCATAGAAGTGCCGGTGACTAGTATGCCACCAGAACATTTTGCTGAGCCGGGCCTCCCGTGGTCCAGTCCATTCCAGTTTGATCTGATGGGTGAACACCACAGCCCCCACACTCCGGCCCACAACGAACCGGGGGTTCTTGAACATTTTACCGAAAAAGAGGACAATGCGCCGAACATGAAAACCGCCGTCATGCACGACGAACATCAGCAGCAGCACTATGACCAAAAGCTAGAGGACACAAAGGTTAAAAAAGAAACTCCCCCGGAAACAAAGGAGGACATTTTAGAACAGAGGAGATATGCAGAGAATCTAATAAAAAGCCTGGAGGTGATTTCAGATTCCATATTCAAAAAAGAATCCATTACATCAGAACAGGAGGAGCTGAATGTCACCTCTCTCAAAAGTCAACAATATCTAGAAATTGAATGTCAAGCGACTGATGCAGTTGAGAGAGAAGATCATTGTGAAAAGGAAGCAATTACTGAGAAGGAGAATATATTATCACCTTCAAATATCAATGAGCGGAAGGATGATATTGAATTCATTTTGAATGAGTCACAGTCATCTCTCTCTAGCAGCACTGACCCCGCTGCTGATGGAAACCAGCCAATTTTATTGCAGCAAAATGAGCCCACAGAAAACAATGATAGGGCAGAGACTAAAGTCATATCACTTGAGAAGGATATTACTGAGGACAGTAATATGATTGAGTCCGCTTACTGCTTAAATATGGAGATGGATGACTCACATGTGGCTGAGGGGTCCTGTGCGAACAGCAATACAGAACACAAATTAAATAAACTCTTTAAAAACAACGCTGACATTCCAGAACATCCAACTATAGATGGTCACGAGGAAGAAGAGGCAGTGAAGGTAATCATTAGTCAGACAGGCAGCCGTCCCTCGTCGCCAACTCTCCCCGACGACGGCCCGGAAAAGAGCGAGAATGCGGAGGAAGTTGAGGAAACGGGATGGCTGGAACGATCCGCGGATATCCAAAGCGTTCCTGAAGGCTTTCGCTCATCACCTGCTGGCCAACTGAAAGTGGAGACCTCAGACAGTTTGAGAGAGGAAGGGGAAATTCCAGGTGACGTACCAAAACAAGACGACTTAATTGATCGTGCCGCACCTCAAAACTATAGCCATCCTGAGATATACGGCGGTAGTCAAACAACCGATATGTCCATGGAGGTTGTCACTACCGATAAGCCTTGTAGTCCAATTCTAATGGAAACCAACATAGAGTGTACTAGTCACTGCTCACCTTTTCAAGAAACTCACTCTATAGAGAGAGAAAGTAGTCTGTTGACACTTCCACAGTCTGATGCAATCCTGGAGGGTGATGCTTGCGCAGTTAGTTCATTTAAGGACAAACCAGAAACTGAAATGGGCCTTGCTGCGTCTGACATCATTCAGAAGCAAGAAGGAGAGCTTCCAAACGTTAAAGACATCGGAGAACATCTTCCCATCCATCTCATGGCAGGTCACCAGAATTCACCGTGCAGAGGGGATATGGAAGAAAGTGGGAGTCTTATTCAACATTCTCCATCAATCAGTCCTGTCCATTCAACTTCTCCTCATGCATCCTCAGTCATACAAGAGAATACGTGTCAGTCCCAAATCAAATGCAATGATATGACCATTGACCAAGGATCACTTGAAGATAAGGAGTCCCCCAGAAATCAAGGTGACAATCAAAATGTCAAAGAGGCATTACACATTGATGAATCGTTGACCACAGCAGCTGAGATGGAGTATTCTTTGATAAGCCCACCTCACCTGGGAATTATAGACTGTAAAGTTCAGAGCACTGACGCTACCATTCCCTCGCCACTTCCTCTGACCCCCACAGCGGAGCCACCAGAGGCGTCAGAGGGCTTTCCAAAGAGAGACCATTTGTACGATTTCTCTCTGAACTACAGTGGTATCTCAAATGAGCCTCCACGACTGAATCAGTATGACTACATTCCCATCTCGCCAGCCAATAACGGTGAAGAGAAGTCAGACATCAAGAAGAGTCCCAGAGATGACTGTGAACCATGTGACCTCAGCGTTGACCCGGGACTAGTAACAGCCATAGACACAGAGATAACATTGAACTCAGACCCTCCAGCTAAACTCAGTCTACTAGATGAACCCTGCAGCAGCAGCAAGGAGAGTTTGGAATTCACACGCATCGCATTGGGTTTCTCATCTCAAATCAACTGTGCTGACTCCTCAACCGGCAATTTAAAGAAAGATTTGGAGGTTTGTCACAATCCTCCTGAATCTCTTGGGTATTTCCAAATTCACGCTGACCTCTTGAGAAAGGTCGAATCGGAGAATTTAGATATTCACAAGGCTCCCCTTGTGCAGGACGCCACACTTCTCAGAGGAGACATTTCAGAAGGCCTGCCTACTCCAAAGCAACTCATCATCTGTGAAAAGAAACAAATGCCTCTTCCGCCAGACCCGACAGGGAAACAACCAACAACAGAGACTGGCCAGCGTTCAACAACCAATCAGGTACAAGAGGAACTCTCTCCAAAAAAGACAAGTGCACAGAGCAGCTCTCCACAGGGAAAGGCATTCTGTGAAATCTGCTCCATGTGTTTCAGGACCGTGCCAGGGTTAAAGAGACACAAGGCCATGAAACATTTGGTCAGGACAGACAAGCACGCCGTCCTGGAAAACGCAATATCAAACCATCAGGGGAGTACGCTTACGTACGAATCACCGCAAACTACAGAAAAGGGACATAAAGATGAATCCCAGACCTGCTTCCAAACAAAATTAGATGGGATGCCTGAGACTATTTATCCTGAGACAAGTAGTAATATCCTCACAACTAAAGCAGCGGAGACTGAATTAGTCCAGGAGGACGTGGCAACCGAGACAAATAAATCAGCGGCAGTGGACGATACAGGCCATCACATCCCTCCCCTGCAAACAAAGGCGAAGAAAAATAACAAAACCAGGAAGAACAAACACAGCGAGGTAAACATAAAGCCTAACCCTTTCTCGGATGAGCTTCTAAATATATTGAAAACAGACATACTACAAGCTATAACTCCTGAATTCCAAAACCGTGGACTACAAGAGCATTGCAAGGAACAAGTGAAAATGAATAAGCACATAATCGGCAACATAACTGAAACGGAGGTGTTCCCTCTCCTCCCCGTTGCTTCAAAAAGCGACGTTGAAGCCAGATCTCCGAAAGAGGCGGATGTTCCCGCCGAAACTGTGGTATCGAACCAAAACAACACTGAACTAGACGAGCTGAAATGCGCAAGCATGACAGAGATAGCCAGTAGAGAAGAAGAACTGTGCGCAGATAATAGCAGGGATCGTGGCGCGTCTGTAGACAAGGACATCGGCAGAGAACGTGATGAGTCTAGTAAGAATCTGTATGCTGTCGAGGAGATGTGTGAACAAAAGGCGTCAGAAGAGAGGCTTGCCAAAGAGATACTTAGAAAAGTGTCCGTTGAGATCAAATGTGAAAACAATAGCGGCCCCGCAGCTGAGGTGGATGCGCTCGCCTGTTTGAATTCAGCCCCCCTCAGCCCCGGCATGAGCCCTGATCTGAAGGCCTTACTTGACGATGACACCACGTTCTCGCAGCTGTTTCCTAGAGATGAGGAGGTAAAGAGGAAAAAGTGCCCGAGGGTTTACGGCAAGAGAAACAAAAGACAGAAGCTATCGCCTAATTCGCATCTGGCTCAAGACTACCCTCCTGCGAAGATGTTCATCCAAAATAAAGACCAGTACACTGAAAACCAGGCAGATGAAACATTCATCGGCAATCAAAGCAACCATTGTGAATATGAGACAATATCTATCGATGATGCTATCATGTTGAATATGTGCCATAACAGCACCTTGAAGGGTGATGCCAAGACATTATCAGACATCAAACAAGGCAGTAATGATCATGTCGACGTTCATGAGAATACTGAAGAGCTTGGCAGCAACCTCTTAAGCCCACTCGAAAGCACCATTGATAAATCCTCAATAGCGTGGAGTGACTCCAGTGACCTTAATAGCTTTACTGCAGACCCAATGGTTTCTTCTGAGCCAAGCTCCTGTAAAGCAGAGGTGCCCACCACACCTCACCCTTTGCCGCTGCCCTCCACCCCCTACCCTGTGGAGTCATGTGTCACAGACAATGTATCCAATTTCCACAGCATAGACATTCAAAACATCAACACCACATTTCAACTTCCTGAAATCCAGTTCTTTGACTCTAGTAAAGACATCTCAGTAGTAACTGTTGACATGGAAAACAAAGATGTCGAAAAGTCCAAGAAACCGACAGAGCGGCGAGGCAGGAAACGCCAAGACGGCAGCATAAAGGTCAAGGATAAGCAGTACAAGTGCAAGGTGTGCTTCACCTGGTTCCTCACCCTGGGGGAGCTAAACTTCCACAAGCTTTCCCACAACCCCTCTCCACCTCCTACATGCTACATGTGTGTCCAGCGCAAGTTCAGCTCCAGGGAGCAGCTGAGAGACCACCTGAGGGAAAAACACGCCAAGAACAAGGCTGGTATCTGGACCTGCGGAATGTGCTTGAAGGAGATATCGGACGTGTGGATGTACAATGAACACTTGCGTGAGCATGCCACCCAGTTTGCGCGGAAGGGCCAGACACAGGGCTCCATGCTAGGTATTCCAGGCTGCTTCATGCAGGAGACAGCTGTGAAGAACTTCATCACTTCCATCATGCAGCACCGCCCCAGCAAAACCAACAGAGAGTCCAGTAAACCCACCAAAGATCAAGAGAAACCTGCAGCTACAGAAAGCACTGTGGGAGAGGGGAAGACCACAGAGGGGCCTGAGCCCAAAACTCACAAAACTAAAAGCAGTAACGGAGCAGGCGGGAAGCAGAGCACGTTGACGCCTCTCGAGGTCCTCCACAAGACAGAGGCACCTAAAAACGTGGAGATGCATCCCAACTGCAAAGATCCCTCCAGAGACTGCCACCACTGCGGAAAACAGTTCCCCAAACCGTTCAAACTTCAGAGACATTTAGTGGTTCACAACTTGGAGAAGATTTTCCTGTGTCACAAATGCCCGGTCTCTTACCAGGAGGCCCAGGAACTAAAAGACCACCTAAAGAGAGCGCACGAGGAGGTGGATGAGCTGGAGTCGAAACACACCACCCTCTATACCTGCGAGCTCTGCGCGGATGTCATGCACGTCATTAAAAAATCCTTCATCTGCAGCACCTGTAACTATACGTTTTCTAAGAAAGAGCAGTTTGACCGTCACATGGAAAAACATCTGTCGGGGGGAAACAAGATTTTCAAATTCAGAGGTGTTCTCAGACCTGTCAAAGCATCCGCCTCCAAAGACGATGAATGTGATTTCCCTGCAAGTAAGAAAAGGAAGATTATCAACGGCAGTCTGCCAGAGAACAGTTCAGACAGCGGTATCGCCAGCATAGGCTCACTGCACTTAAACCAGAACACTGAAGGTCAGTCTTCAAAACCCAACGTATCCACGGCAGATGACTCCACGCAGACCAGTGCAAATGAATATCGCAGCGACGCACATAGTACAAATGTAAAGACCGAGGACATTGCTGAGGACTACTCTGACCTACTTGTGGAGCTGGAGCAGTGTACTTTCCATAATGGCTCTTCAGAATCTGCTACACCCAAAAAAGAGGAAATTGACCTTAGTCTTTCGCCAAAGCTGCCTGATAGAGAGGGTTATGTGAAATCAATTTCTGAACGCGATGTGAAGGAAGAGGATGAGTCAGTCTGCATCAGAGCACAGACGGCCTCACAATGGTCAGCCTTTAAAGAGAATAGTAAAATGGGAGAGGAAAGGGTTAAAGCCAAGCAAGTTACCGTTGAATGTAGCACAGATGCCGCTGAAGAGAAAAGGTCAGAGAAAAGGGATGTAGTCCCATCTAGTGAGGATTCTTTTGTCGGCTTCAGAGAAAATGAAATAATTTCAAAGACACCTGACTCAGAAAAGCAAGAATTAGCTGCTAGTATATCAGACCAACAGAGGGAAGACGAGCAGGGGCAAAGTACAACTAAAACGTACAGCAATGACATCAAACAAGATGTTTTATCTAACGGTGCTGAGCAACAAGGTAGCAGTCACATGAAAGACAAAATCTCACCAGCCAAAACAAGTGATAACACTAAAAACAGCTCAACTAGCAGCCCAAGGGCTATAGAACCAACACAAATCTCCAAGGTTTCCTTCCATGGTTCATTAATAAATGAGGACAGAGAGTCTCTGAGACAGCAGAAGAAGAGGAAAGAGATTAAGTCACCTCATTCCCTGCCAAGGGTTTCCTCTCCTGCCACGCGAGAGAATCTTGGCGTGGATCCTAGGGGCAAAAAGAAATTTCGCCCCAGCAAGTGTGAGAGTCCGACTTCGCAACGAAAATCAGACGGACCTAGTGACTACCCTGTGCTCTCTTCAGTACGGGACGACGTTGTTAGCAACAAAATAGTCTCTAAGTGCAAAAACGCAAACTTGAGCATGCAATCCAAGAGAAGCTTGCTTGATAACTGCACACCAAAGAAAGCAGAGTTTGTGACCCAAATTAACGGGGATTACAAAGCGAAAAAGGGTCCTTTGGGGCGGCCTTTGCATTCCCCGGTCTCGAAAGTGTCAGCACCTCCTATGAACAATTCTATGAATAAGTCTAGGCCAAAGATGGGGGTTAGGTCAATGGAAAGCCATTCCTACCGGACGGCAGAGTCCCAAAACCACCTCCTTAGCCAACTATTTGGCCAAAAACTCACTAGCTTTAAGATTCCTTTAAGGAAGGACACATCAGAATCTATAAACTGAGGGGGGTTGAGGGATCTGTGAAGAAGAGACTGTAAAGTTCACAATTACAA
This sequence comes from Polymixia japonica, assembly GCA_900302305.1. Lineage (NCBI taxonomy): Eukaryota > Metazoa > Chordata > Actinopteri > Polymixiiformes > Polymixiidae > Polymixia > Polymixia japonica. The sequence goes on from OMKK01044998.1 coordinate 13,791, forward strand.
ACAATCAAGACTGTTCATTATGGTGAATGAGATTGCACGGCTCTTTTCTGTGAAATGCTATTCTAAATACTTATGTAGTCACTTTATCTCTTCTTTTGTAAAGGTGTTTTTATTACACAAATGTGAGGACTGATGGCAGATATGAAATTGAGTAAACAATGAATATGCTAGTTAGGCGATCATTGAATTCTTTCTGCTATTCCTTTGTTGGACATTTACCTTTTCAGAGATTATATTTCATTCACATAAAGGAAAGAAAAAAAGAATACTTGAAAATACAGTATACATTTTTTTTTTTTTCAAGAAATGCATGTCAGTTTTGCATTCACAACATGATATTCGAGGTTATTGTATTTGCAACAGGACCAAATGATATCATAACTGACCTGGGACTATTGTCTGTGTGCACCTTTTATACATGCTTGCAAAAAAAAAGAATACTCATTTTTGTATACATTTTTCTTTACTGTACTGCATTGACATTCATTGTATTAGCCGTTTGTATAAACATTAACTGGTGCTACGTTATGTTTTAATTGTAATGTGAATGCCAATGTCCTCGGAAGGGAACAGGAGATCTGTAGCAGTTACATTCATCCAACTGTTCTTAGTAGTTCTCTGTAGTTTCTTAAAAATGGTAAAGATACTGTGTATACCCGCCAAGTAGTTCATCTGTAGGTATTTGGAAAGGAAATTAGGAAATCTTCTGTTTTATTCTCAGGTGCATCCAAGGACACATCACAGTCCTGAGACCTGTATTAGGAGATCCTCCCATGCACTGATATTACCACACACAAATCACAAACTCAATCATCTGTGTCTGTATTCCAACTGTTTAATAATGAATACTATTTACTAGGACAAAAAAGGTGCTTTATGTTGTTTATACTGTATGTATCTTATATTGTATAATATTGTAGGTAGATTATTTTCCGGTGTAATGCTTTATGTCAAAGTTTTATTTTAATAATGTGCAAAAGAAACAAAGAATGAGAAGAAAGGGAAATGCAATGCCTCTTGCAGGTTGTAAAGTGGTTCACTAAGTGCCTCTTTTATAGTTGGTTATTAAAGATCTGTACTGGTCTCTCCTCGCACATTTCTTCCTTTGTTCGTGACATCTTTTGCGAATGTTCAACTTCCATCCCTGCAGACTGCCGCTGTCACCCCACACATCAAAACAAAGGAAGCGGCGGAAGCTGTTTGCGCCTGGAGGCAAAAAGCAGGTGCACGCACAACCATAACAAAGTCTGACTCATTTTCTCTCTGAGCTCGGCGCTTCGGCGAGCTAGCTAACACCAAAGTGTCTTTACTACAGGGAGACATTCGAAATGACACATTTACATTTATCAAACCATATGTTGATTTTCCTGGAACTGCCGCGTGCTCTCTCTCTCTCTCTCTCTCTCTCTCTCTCTCTCTCTCTCGCTCTCTCTCTCGCTCTCTCCCCCTGAGCAGGCGGCAGGGAACTCCCTCTTTTAACGGTGTGTCTCCCTATCGCGTTGACTTCCTCACCGCGTGTAAAACGGCCTTTACTCCTACATGACCAATATTTAATC
>OMKK01045013.1:0-17209 GCA_900302305.1 Polymixia japonica
CTTTCTGAAATTAATGATAAATGAATAAGCATCTTCAATATGCACCTCAATATATAAACTATAATGTAGATATAGATAGATTATTATTCTGATGATCCATCCAGTGACACAGACCAATGGTTAGAGAGCTATTTATTTTGATAAAGCATTGATGACCCAGGGAACAGGTATCAGTGGTGTAGCAAATCACCAGTAATGCACTGGCAACCATGAGCTGGAAGTCAAAGCTATAGAAATTGATTATTGTGGTACATTGACGTGTGTGATAATATTAGCGTCTCACAAGGCCAAATTTTGATATATTGAGGAAAACAGCATGGCCATAGTAGCTAATTACATTTACCAAACACAGGATTGCCTTCTTCAGCCACCTGAAGGGATGTCAGAGGCTTGTTTGTAAAACTTTAAGATTTAAGCTTTATGCATCAACGCCAAGTGCAAATGTTTTACACATATACGATAGCTACAGTATGTAAACGGTTATTATCTTGACTACGCTTAGATCTCAGACAAATGTAGCTACACGTAAACCAATATAACGTTAATACATTTTGAAAACATTTACCAAAGGGTCTCTTCCTTGATTCCTGGTTTTGAGAACAGACTTTACTAGCTAGCTTTTGGATATAAGAGTCCTTGGAAGCAAGATTATCCATTTTAGGACGAGATTAAGACGTAATTTAAAATCAAGTAATCCATATACATTACGACCACCTCACAGCATCACGGATACACGTGGGTAAAAACAATCGGGCATGGGTTAAGAGGAAATGTAACCCGGAAGTAGTAACACTAAAAAGATTCCCCCTTTCATTAGAAACATGTCAGTTATGTAGATGTCTTGTTTATTGACCCCCAGTAGCCGTATGTGTTTTCCTATTTTTAATTACTATGACCACTTTGAAATTTATGCTAGCGTACTCCAATAAAGCCCTCAACATCGTACAAAATAAGGTAAGTTGTTGTGGGTCGCAGAAAGGGTTTTAATCCCAAAAGAACGTCCCCGAATTTGACTTAATTAATTGTTTCACAAGTTGCAGATTTTGAGTTCAGATGATTTTATGTTTAATTTGCTCCTGATAAATGACGTTAGCGATAAACCAAATGCGACCAGCTTATTCAACTTTCCACAAGGGACAATATGTCAGTATTTAAGTCAATTCTTCTTACAGACACATGTCATTTACATCAAGAGGACGCTTCTCCTGCCTAGGCTGCCTGTCTTCAAACGTGCAGACGGTAAACACCATTAAACTTGATGACACTGGGCTCTGTATATATCCAACTATGTTTGTCCTTCAATATGTATCCTGCCTTTCCAGGTAAGTCCATTATCTTATGGCGACAGTCGAGCTCTCAGAGTACCACAGCAGAGAAAGGCGAAGACTCTTTTCTCAAATGGTTCCTGCTTCTGATTCCCGCCACCACTTTTGCCCTTGGAACATGGCAGGTAGAGTCACTTGATGTGTTGTCATTCTTTTATAAATACTCATGTCTACCAGGGCCCTTGTTGTGAGTGAGCATCAGAACATAATCAAATAATTCACTCACGACAGTCATTACCTTTGAAAATTCTCTTTTAAGGTAAGACGTCGCCAGTGGAAAATGCAGTTGATTGACGATCTGAAAAGTCTTACTACTGCTGAACCTATTCCTGTTCCTATTGAGTAAGTGCATGTGACACACATATACCCCTATTAGAACATGCCTATTCAATGTATATATGTGCTTACCAAGTTTATCTCTGGATTCTAGTCTTTTTGAACTGAATGACCTGGAATACAGAAGGGTGAGAGTGCGTGGACACTACGACCACTCAAAGGAGCTGTATATTCTGCCCCGCTCACCAGTAGACCCAGAGAAAGAAGCCAGGGAGGCAGGCAGGCTGTCTTCCAGTGGAGAAACAGGAGCAAATGTCATTACCCCCTTCCACTGTACTGACCTCGGGTAAAGCCCAAAATAACTATTCAGTTATTTTAAATAACTATTATTTACCTATTCAGACTAGTAACTGGTTTATTTAATTGTATTTCTAATGCATGCAGGATAATGTGAGACTTACACATGTAAGCCTAAGAATCATTATTGATTCTCATTGTATCAATGAACTAAGAACCTTAAAGATCCACCACTCATTGATCTTCATTATTGAAATACTGCAGCATCACAATCCTGGTGAACCGAGGATATGTCCCCAGGCAGAAGATAAAACCTGAGACTAGGATGAAGGGACAGGTAAACGGCCAATTTATTTGAGTAATTGAAAAAGCAGTATTCAATACACATACCATAGTAGTATTGTTTATTTGTTTGCTGGGAATCCAAAAGGGTTTATGAATATTGCTAACCGGCCATTTCAACCTGGATCTCATTTCCCTGTCTTTTCCGATCATATCAATTGGCTCTGACAAAGCCACGCATGAATACCAGCAGCCAGCTATCATCAAAACTACACAAGACAGGCATTAAGGACGTTTTGGGTGATTTTGGGATCTGCTTTTGGAGTTGCGGATTGCCACAAAAGACTATATTGGAGACTAGCAATCCAAGCTATCAGACGGAAATGGCAGGAATTATCCTTTCATTATTGATGAGTCATTAGCACAAGCCTTCCCTTAAGATGACTATTGGTGTTTGTTTCCTTCCTTTAATAATGGTAATAATGATGTCCTCTAGGTGGAAGGTGAGGTGGAAGTAGTAGGGGTGGTACGGCTGACGGAGATCCGCAAACCCTTTGTGCCACACAATGACATGGAGAGAAACCGCTGGCACTACCGTGACTTGGAGGCCATGTCAAGTGTCACTGGAGCTGAGCCCATTTTCATTGATGCTGACTTTGGTAGGTCCTCAAGAATTACAGGTTACATCATGCTCTTTCACTTAACTACATGTAATATGCAGCTGACTGGATGGTGATAAAGAATTCCTCTGAGGTTTCCAGAACAGATACTGAATTATGTTAAATAGATTTAGTTGAAGACGAGGATCAAACCTTATTTTATGTTATGGTTGTTACTTCTGTGCTGACAGTATGATTATTTTTCTCATACAGCCAGCACCATTCCTGGTGGACCAATAGGTGGACAGACCAGAGTCACACTGAGGAACGAACACATGCAGTACATAATAACATGGTTAGTGGGAGTTTTGTTTTACCAAAACACTGATAGAGTCTCTGAATTGCCCCAACATCTGGATCCTGTTACACAAAATTAAAGAAACCATAATTTTATTACTCAAATGCCACACGTCATACATACTTTTTGAAGTCATCTTTTGAAAAAGATTGAATGACTGTACTTGATAACTAATCATCACTATCTTTCTATTTTCCTAGGTATGGCTTGTGTGTAGCAACCTCTTATATGTGGTATGCCAAGTTCATCAAAAAGATTAAACTGTGACATACTCAACAGGTATAATATATGTTATGTGTACCTTGTTTTTGGAGAAGCAAGCCTCTGATGTTTGAGAATTGGTGCTTTCTCTTTTAACCCCCCCAACTCAGCATACATTCATGATGTGTAAATAGATTGGAATTATTCTTCAGTCATGTTTATATGAGTATGAAAATAAATTAAGGATTAAAACTTGTTTTATTCTGCCATTTTTTCCTTTATTTATTTATTGAACATAATCATAATCTAATGTTCCAAACTCCTACGAATATACTAATGAAGCATTAAGTCTTAATTTATAAACCTTACTTAGATGTTAGAGAAAAGGATGGGTATTTGAGAATGAGTTGGCCATTGCGGTTATCAAGTTGGCACCTCATCACAGGTATTTCAAGTGAGGTCCTTAATTCCTTAACACTAGATTCCCTTTACTTTTTAAAAGAAATGATCATTATCAGGTTTCCATTTCTGGCCAGATGTTACAATCAGTCCCATTGCCAATAGGCTACCAAGATGACTTGAAACAGTTATAATGAGGTTCTGATAGCGAATGAGAAATAGTTAATAGTAGTGAATGATAAATCTTTAAATGACAAGATTTCCTGCCATATCAAGGGCAGCACTCGGTGCTGTTTGGTGCATAAACCGTTTGATTGGCATCAGTGTTTGAGGTGCTATGTAGGAAAGGAAAACAATATATACAAAACAAAAGGAATGACTCCATGCTCAGGTGACAACAGCAAGAAAATCAGTTACCAATCAATTAAGAATCTGTCACTGGCACAAACCCCAGCATTGAAAACATGTCATTAGAAAGAAAGATTGGGAGCAGGCAGGCTCTTTGTGTCACTGCCCCGTTGTCAGCGTGCCAGTAGGCATCCAGCACTGGGTTAGGTTGTTACATTGTGAAGATGTTGGGGCTGTTAAAGTATAGAAAAAAGAGAAAGCTAATAAAATATTAATGATTGGGACAAAACAGGCTCCGTACCACACCTTTCCTGTATGGCTTTGTGTCAGAGGATGTTCCCATTTAAAATTGAGTGTTCAGCATTTCTTTTTGGCTGATACCTGCTTGCAATGAATGAAAACGTTGACCCAATTATCCCCAAGATTGACTAAATTCACTATGGCAACAGCAGCCTGTACCTGCTTTTAAATATAATCCCACTGAGTTCTATCTTCTGGGACAGTCCAGTTGATATTGCAACCACCTACACTTTACAAAAACAAAACTAAGTGGTGATTCACCTGCTCCAAAGATTAAATTTGTATCTTGGTGTCTACTACTGTTTTGTTTATGTTGATCTGTATCTGCTAATGTTTTTATCACCATGTCTTTCTCTCAATCATTCCAACTGTAAAGTGCCATGAGACGACTGCTGTTGTGATTTGGCGCTATATAAATAAAAATTGATTGATTGATCTTAATAGCTACAGATTTCACATCTTGATAGATTATATGAGTTCTCTGGTTCAGTTGACTAGAAACAAGAATTTCAGCACTTGGTTCAGGTATTATACTTCTCTTCAGCTGTAGCCCTCTGGGTTCAAGCAGAATAAATCATATCTGCTAGCTTAGTGGACAGTCAACATCAGTGTTATGCACTACTCGACCAACAAGTATTTGATTATGGTGCTTTGTGACCCAAGAGTAAATTTTATAAACCAATGCTTTCTTCAAACAAGAGGGCTGAGCAAAGTCATATATATATATATATTTTTTATCAGGACATAAAAAAAAGCAAGGCAACGGTTCAGATGGGACATTTATTTCAAAACCAATATCAAACATTGATAATTATTTAACCAAGCTTGGTGGCAAGCTCCTTGGCCTTAGCTTTCTCCATCTTGGTGATACGGGCTGTGGATTTGGGGCCCATGATGCCACCTCCCCAATGACGACGGATCTGGAGAACAAACAGTTGCAAGTTTGAATGGTGGTAATGACAGAACTTTCTCTTTAGCTTGCCCACAGACAATTTTAAATCAAGTGTAGATTACTCCTCACATATAACTTAAAAAAAATTAAACTATTATCTCAAAACTAGATGGATTCTCACCTCCTCATATCTGTCATTGTAATTGGTCTTGATGGCTTCCACAAGCTTGGCAAGTGCACCTTTGTCCTCACTAGGAAAGGGAAAAAATGGCAACCAGTATTATGCTAGTGTTCTCCCAAGTTGGGACTCGAAGCATTGTATCCAATTATACGAGTTTCAGGCAAGTGAAACATTTCTATTATGCTGTAACCTAGTCTACACCTAGATTATGCTACACAAGTAGTTAGTAGGTACAGGAGACTGCATATCTGGACTGAAGTGATTGCCAGTTGTTGAGGGGAAAGGGCATAAATGGGCACTGAAATCAAGTAACCACAACAACCACTCAGCGCAATACAGGAAAAGTGTGAAATAACCCAATAAAGAAAAATACTGAATGGAAAATATTACATTTTGATAAATGGCAATTAAAATTTAAACATCCTACAAACAAAATTCCCTGATATTCCATGACAAAAAAATTATCAAATCCCCTGACTTTCCACGTCTGGAATATACTCAGAAATTCCATGACCCTGTGGGAACCCTGAAAGGATAACATCAAAACCACCATTATACATGTCATATTAGTGTCATTTTTCAGTTTGTTATGCTTTGACTTACGGGTTTGTTTGCGTGAAGGCGACTGAAGTGCAGGTCTTTCTGTGCACTAGTCTGCCCAGCCTGGCCTTTCCCTTGACGATACAATAAGGGACCCCCATCTTACGGCACAGAGCTGGCAGGAACACAACAAGCTAGGAAGGTAGAGGAAGCAAATAACAAAATTTAAATCAAAGGTTTGTATGAAAAAAAATGTTAGCAACATTTACCAAAGGCTGACAGGGATCTGATTAGAAAACACTAATCTCTAGAAATCGATGCCCGATTTGATTTACATGTTGGGTTGTGGTCTTTGCTCAGTATTAAAAAGCTCGTATGTTTTGATCTACATAGCAGATTCAGATGAATAAATTCAAACATCATTGCAAATGACCACCTCTGTTGATGAATTAGTCCAGCAAAAGCCCTTCCATGCAATACTGCCTTGGAGGTTTGTAAATACAATGTCCTCGGGGATTAAAGCAAAAAAAACAAAAAAAAACAAACTGAAAATGAGTTAGTTTGGCATGTGTGGGTAATGTTGATGGATATGTCATATGACATTGCATCTATGATGCTACTTAATTTATGTTATACAATGCAAACATGCTCCAAGCTAGATTCATGGCCGAGTGCCTTCAATCTAAACTGCTGACATTATCTTAAACCATTCTTAAAGAGGTACAGTACATTTAAATGTTTTTTGATCTGTAAAATCAATTATATAACCGTACTATGATGAAACACATCAATCCTGGTGTTAATATTGACACCATATTTATAAAAATTGGCATTTCATGGGTTGAAAATGTCTCAACACACCATCTGCCGTTTTAACTCATTAAGATCTGATGCAACATGTGTGTGTATATGTACCCTTTAAGACCGGGTGCAATGTTTGTGTTCTCCCTTTAGAGCCAGATGCGACGTGAGCACATTTTTTATAGATGGTCGTGAGATATATGTATGGCACATTACACATCCACGCAAAAAAAAAAAAATGAAGAAAAAAAAGGCCGCTCTAAAAATAAAAATCTGTGTACTAGTAATGTACACATCGCCAGACATTTACCTCAATGGGATCCACATCATGAGCAATGACAACCAGCTGGGCTTTCTTACTCTCCACAAGGGTTGTGACTGTGTTCACACCTATGAAAACAAAACCACCATTAGGTCATCGCCAGTAAGAAATCACTCTGCCCAAAACATAAGCTTTGACCAGTGCTCAGTGTTAAAAAGCTCTTTAAAACTTCATGGTGTTTCAGGTGAAGAAATTCAAGACATCATTGCATTAAAGTCAAGTCCTTCAATAAGACCATGTCAACCACACAGTCGCCTAGTACATCCCTGTGACTCACCTGCACGGAGAACAGGAGGCCTCTTAGTAGGGGCATCTCCCTTTCCAGCAGCCTTCTGCTCAGCACGGGCCAGCAGCCTCTGTTTCTTCTCCTGCTTGGTCTCTGGTCTGTACTTGTGGGCCAGCTTGAACAGCTGTGTGGCTAAGGAGAAAAAGAACAAGCTTAAAAACAGTACAATCAAAAGGTCAACCCCAATACAGTGTTGAATCTTGACCAATATGTTTGATCCAAAGACAGACATCTGGAAGGACATCCAAGAAATTGCATCAGTGATCTTGGTGGAATGTCAGCATTGCTGTTAAGATAGCAAATATTCGTTCACATCATTTGCAAAGCACCCGCTAGTTAATCTTTGAATATTAGGGCATTCTCGCCAATCAATTGATCCTTGAGTCACAGATGACATGCTACTTTTACACTCAGGTTCAGCCCTTATTCTATGACTTACCGGTCTGACGGTCAAGAGCCTGGGTAAACTGGTTGATTGCAGGGGGAACCTTCAGACGCTTGTAGAGGATGGAGCGCTGCCTCTGCAGGCGGATGTAACGAGGCCATTTCACAAAGCGTGTCAGATCACGCTTGGGCTGGATGTCCTGACCTATAGGAAAGGACAATAATTGCTTATTACTTTGCATCAAACCAACATTAAGCAGTTTTTCTAAAACTTGGCGTGCATCAGCGATCTTGGTGGAAGTCGTCTACATTGTTGTTTAAGATAGCAAATATTAGTGACATCATTTGCACTGTCATCTTTAGTCTTAGTGCCTTCAAAGTGCTGTCTGCAACTACTTACCAATGCCAAAGTTCTTTGGCCTCTTCTCAAACAAGGGATTGACCACTTTCTTGGCCTCATGTTTCTTGGCCACAGAAGGAGCAGGTGCTACCTTCTTCCCCTTCGACTTCTTTCCCTTCGGCTGGAAAAAAAAGTCAACAGGTACATCAGAGTAGAGCTACTATAAAACAAAGACCCACATGGCCGAAACAGTGGCTTTTGCTCAGGGTTAAAAAGCTCGTATTTTGAATCTACATGTGTGATTCAGGTGAAGAAATTCAAAGCATCATTGCAAAAGCCAGTGTATCTTCCAAGTTGTTTGACACGCAATATTCACAATATCCAAATGATTTAAGACAATGAAAGCAACAAATGCCATTTTTGACACTGCTCCACCATATTATCAGGGCACTTGGACTCGTAATGCCAGTGGGTCATAGCACCTGAAACAGGACTGAGATGGAATTTGACTTTTTGGACGAAAGTACTTATGCAGAGCACAACAGAATTTAGGAATCCACCTGCATTTAGTTATACAGGTCAAGACAGCAGAGCCTATATCCCCATGTTAATTAACAGCGATTGTGTATGATGCTGGCATCGCTAAAGGTATGCCACACCAACCTACCTGACAATTCAATTGGCTTCAGTTACAGCATACAACCTTACTAGACCGTGGTGTGGCAATGGCAACTATAACAATGCTCGACACATTATATTCTAACATTAAAGTATAAGCGCCACCGTTTCAAGTAACGCGAATTGCTGTAACGTTATCAGTTCACGTTTAACCAGCCAGGAGCACCGCCGAGGCCTGCTACAAGAGCGAGACGACTAGCCGGCAGTACCCATCTCAAAACACAAATTACATTACTATCTATGATAGTAATTTTGGCGTTAACAATGTAATAAAACAGTTTTAAGATGCCGTAATATACGTGTATACATGAAAAATGCATATATTTAAGAGACACGCTTCCATTTGTCCACAAGTATTCAGACAAGGCTACTTATACCTGCTAACACCAGGGTCAGATAATCAAGAGTTTCTAGCGAAAACAGCCGGTAATCAACATGCCATAATAACCGAATGTAGATGGGTTGACTTCTTATAATTGGTAAAAATGCTCTATAAGACGAAAAAACGCATTCCAATAGAGATGTTGATGGATGAAAAGCATATACTATTTCCCCAGTAGAAAATGCCTAGCACTCACCATGGTGGTTCAGACAGAAAGGAAGACCATTGGCTTCTGGGTAATATATAATGCTTACGCGCCGTACGTTCCCTACGCACCGATCTGGAGTCAGGTTTTACACATATACTTCCACAACAGAAATCCAATGGAAAAAACAAAGCCGGTCCAAGATCAGTATCAACCGAGCCACTTATCCAGAGTACGTCATATTCAATGGACGATAGTATTTGACCTGCATGTATTATTTGCGTTTTTAAGTGAGGTTATTGTTCATAAACAATACAGTAATGTTAGCAAATGAGCTATTTCAGTATTAACCTTTAACACAGTGAAGAACCGAAGGCTTTCTATAGTTACTAACCGCATTTATTTGTTAGCCTTATTGCCTTTTTCGTACAGAGAATACTGAATGAATACTGATAGGTTCTTGTTTGACTAACGCTAGTTACTTTTTATCCGCACTGATTAGATGGTAACCTCGTAGCCCGCATGGGCTTGTATCGGTGTTTGGGAGCTGTGCAGCCTTTTCACCAGCACAATGGCTACTCAAAGAGCGCTGCCTCAAAGTAAAGAGACGCTTCTCCAGAACTACAACAAAAGACTTAAGGATGACGTCAGATCGATTTTGGACAACTTCACTGAAATAATCAAAACGGCAAAGGTACCCCGTCCCCTGTGCATGTAAGAGGAAGGGTTGCTGTTTTGAGGCACTTAATTAATCTGCAACATTATGCTTTTACACAGGTTGAGGATGAGACACAGGTCTCCCGAGCAACCCAGGGGGAGCAAGACCATTATGAGATGCACGTCAGAGCAGCCAATATAGTAAGTTAAGTATTTGTCAGTTGTCAGCATAGTGCTTCAGAAAGCACACTGATAGAAATTGGATGGCATACAGACAGAGACTTAAGTTTTCCTAAGTCAAGGAAAATAAAAAAAATCTTAAATTTGCTTCTAGATTTATTCTCTCTATCTGATTTGTTGCTGCGGCAGGTGCGTGCTGGTGAATCCCTGATGAAGCTGGTGTCTGACTTGAAGCAGTTTCTGATCCTGAACGACTTCCCCTCTGTAAATGATGCCATTAGTCTCCAGAACCAGCAGCTTCGCTCGCTGCAGGAGGAGTGTGACAAGAAACTTACCTCTCTCCGTGACGAGATCGCTATCGACCTGTACGAGCTAGAGGAAGAATATTACTCCTCCAGGTACAAGTAGGCTCATACAGCCCCTACCCTGCTGCCCCTCCATAGTGCGATGTGCAGTACAATGCGCCCTCTCCCCTTTTACATTCATCGTAATGCTTTATGTGTTTAATACGACCCAGTGCCTTATGTGTTCTCACCCTAGATCATATATAAACTCTATCATTACATTTCATCAAGTCAAGTCAAGTTTATTTATATAGCCTTTAATCACATTGCAGTCTCAAAGGGCTTCACAAGCCCACAATCACAAAGAATTAAACGACACTCCCTGACCTTAAACCTTAAAAACATGTGGAAGTGAGAGTGTCCAGTCGAGCCAACGTCATAACAGTTTCCAGGACGTCAGAGCAGCCAAGCCAGTACATTCCCACTCATCGCCCCAACAATCATCATCATGGCACAGCAAACCTCCCTAGGGAGGAAGAAGGGAACCCACTCATAGCGACAATAGAGACATTCATTCATCCAGGCATAGAGGGAGATAAGACACACAGCATTAGTCATGGAAACAGTGGGATAGCCAGGGTGAAAACCTAACCTAATAGTTATGCATCAACGCAACAAGGATGAAGGCAACATGTAGAATGAAGCCTCTCCCTGTCTCCTTTGTCAATACATAGCATGTAACTGCTGAATATTAGGGTATTGCTATTATAAGTTGTTGGTTAGAAAACCAAACAGCAGTTATGTATCAACGCAACAAGGATGAAGCTTCTCCCTGTCTCCTTTGTCAATACATTCATCAACAAACAATATGTGACTGATGTCCAGTGAGTAATGTACAGTGTAACCCACAACAATTATGAAACTAAGCAAGTAGAGAACATCTACCAATGACTTTGGTTATGTTGTAATTGATGAGTACCATGGCCTAAATTTTTATATTTCATGGTGTACAACATAATTGTTCACAGAAAACAAGATATCTAATTTTAGACATTATTTCGGTGGCAAACTGGGGATAGCAGTCAAAATAATTTTCTGGTGATAAGTTTATTTTGTTTTAGAACCATCTAGTATATTATATTAAAGCTGCATTGTGCGATACTCAGCCTCTATGATAGTGAAGGGGAATTACAACAAGCTGTTACAGTTCAAAATGAGCTGAAATCCAGCTTTATTAATGGTTTTATGGATGGATGTTACAGATTCAAGGCTCTTGCAACAGTCTATAGAAAAAGTCTAGAAAAGGAAATAAGACTACACATAATAAAGGAATGAGACCTTTCCAAAACATATGCAATAAAATAATTAAAATGATAGTATTTTATACATTTTGCATAATTGTAAGATGATTTATGTAGTGTTTAAATCACAAATAAAAAGTCTGTACATCAATTTTTTAGTATAAATAATGTAATGATAAGTCAGCTGTGTGTCAGATTTGATTATTTTCTATTTATTTATTTCAAATCTAGACAATTTACCCAAATTAAATGACCAAATTAAAATTATAGATTAAATTATTAATAATGTAATCTCCAGAACATATTCTGAACACCTGATTAACGGCTTGATATCAGTGACATGGTACATTTACAAATACTGATTCAATCTTTAAATTGGCTTTATTAGGATTATGGTTTCATTAGCTTTATTTTTTACTTGTGTTACCCTACCAGCTATTTACAGAGCTTGCTACAGTCATTGAAAAAATATTTGGCTGATGCTTACCTGACTACTCATAGGTAGCACATAATTATAATTCATTTGGTTTCTTAGTTATTGTAATTCATTATTGCGCAAGGTATCAACTTAACATTAACTACTTGTCTTTCAGTGACCATATCTAGCAAGTTTTGTAGCGCATGTGTTAATGATAATTAGTAAAATAAACAGTAGCTAGCATTAATTAATCAGTCAGTTAATTAATTAATACTTACATTTACAGGATGTGATCTAACTATCCCTTGTGCTAAGGGCTGAGTGGGAGTGGATATGTCATTGGGGTTATCAAGTGGGAACCTGTCATTACAGGTGTTTAGTCAAATTTGGCCCACAATACCTCAGGAAGGGTCAACAGTAAGTTTGAGGCATCCCAGAACCACCTTGCTCCACATCTGCTGTGAAGACTGATCATAACGGTACACTCCCCTATACCTACACATATACTTATGACTAGTTCACAGCATTACACCTAAAGGGGCGGCTGACCCAGTTCAGCAAACAGTACAGTACTCTACATAGAAAACAGCTGACACAGTATTGGGCCACTGCCCACACTTGTGACTTCTGAATAATACATATTTCCTGACTTGTTCTCCTTAACATGCAAAGCCAATTTGATACACTTGTATAGTTAAAAAATTAATTTCTGTTGATTTGCTCTCAATTCTTACTGCCACATACATCAATACTTGGTTATGCAGCCAAGTGTAAGCATTACATAAACATCTAATGAAACTAACTAATAAACTCTAAAAAGGCTGATTCAGGTGTAATGAATGTGATAGGAACTGGAGGTTCATACAAAGTGTTACTTATTGAGGGTGCCCAATACTTTGTTTTATGTAAAAATAATAATAATAATAATGATAAAGTGATTTTTTTTATAGATGCCGTCCTACACACAGTTGCTGTGCTTATTTGTACCTTTCTGTCAGCTGTCTGTATAGATCCACAACGATTAAAAAATAAAGTAGAACCTAAACATTGTAGTAGTTTGTCTAATTTGTTTTTCTGTAAGAAAGAGATGAGGGCTTTTTCTTTATTTCTTTGAGCATTCCATGTGTGGGGCTCTTCTCTGCCTTCCTGCACTTGCTGTTCCTTCTCATTAGTAATTAGTAAAAATAGTACATCTCCCACTCTTATCTCTTATTCATATAGTTGTATTATTATGCGGTAATTCACAGTCAAAGTAGGATAATGCAGCAGTCCTGAAATGTATCCCTTTGGTTGTGTTAAAAGTTTTCCAGTTTATATTTTAGCTGAATAAAATGTCTCCAAATTTGGATAATAGATCTTAACCAAGTTTGTAGGTTCTTATTAGCCAATATCATAAGAGGTAAGCGCTCCCATTAACCTGGCTGCTGTTTCTTTGTGCTTTTGCTTAACTTTTCTGATTTTCTGTTGTATTTATGCCTCCATAAACTTTTCTATATGTGTATGAATGTGCTTATTGTGACTGAGCACTCTTGTCTGCTCCCCTCTCTCTGTGCGGCGCTGATCCTATACTCCCTATTGGTTTCTGCTTTGGAAAGCTACAGCCTGGGGGACAGTACCGACCTGCCCTTGTGTGAGGTGTACCAATGGCGAGACACTTGGGCCTCGCCAGGCACCAGCTGTGGATCTGCCCACGGGGGCAGAGAGGACATTGATGAGCCTCCTTCCCAAGAGACAAACCCCCAGCACCACCTGAATGGACATGGGGCCATCTCTACAGATAAACCATGAAGCAGTGGAGAAGATCTGATTTTGCCACAGAATCTTCAGGGGTTTTTTGTAGTAGTGTGGGAAGGTTATTATTGTTAGCAATGTATAATAAGTGTTTCCATGTAAATACTCCACTATTTTATGTGATGTACTTAAAATAAAATACAAAAGAAACTTGAACTTAAACTTTGGCATGGTGGGGTTCCTCTGCCTAAGAATCACAGGAGAGTTGTACCCTGGAAAATCAGTATTATACTATTAAATAATCTAATAATTAATTCAGATAGAAAGTATT
This sequence comes from Polymixia japonica, assembly GCA_900302305.1. Lineage (NCBI taxonomy): Eukaryota > Metazoa > Chordata > Actinopteri > Polymixiiformes > Polymixiidae > Polymixia > Polymixia japonica. The sequence goes on from OMKK01045013.1 coordinate 14,239, forward strand.
ACACAAAATATGACCTACCCACAAAGCGGTCTCCAAAAATAAACTGTGAAATCTGCTACACATAGAGCAGTAAGACATAAATACAAGTATAATACCAGATTATCTGTAGCCCAATGGATAATTCCAACAGTTAAAAACACCCTCATGTTTCTGCAACAATTTAATACACCTAGTAGTGATCTTGTATTTATTTGATGTGATTTTCTTTTTTTTCACTTTGCAAGCTTTATAATTTAATAAAATGTATAATCTCATCCATGATCTTTCTGTAAGTTTCTGTAAGATGTAAGAGTGCCAATAAGAATTTTCTGTGGATTCTGAAAATTCTGAAGCTTCTCTATGATCCATTGTCTCTGGAACAGTTTTCAGTTTTTATAATAGGAAACCCTCTATTGATATCACAGATTTGTCTCCTAATTGTCTGGTTTCTGGCTTTGGGAAAAATTATGAATTGCACAATTTATTGCACTGGAAAATTCTCAAACAGAGTAGAGTCCCCTTTAACACACCACATTTTACAAGTTACTATAAAAGACAAATGTATGTCAGTTATTTCAACAGGGTCTTGGAATCATTAAAAGAAAAGTTTTTTTTGTTTACAAAGCAATGAAGCACAACACTAGTTCAGGATTCACCTTTTATTCTAGTATGTTTCCACAGACTATCCTGAAAGTCTATAGCTGACATATAGGCTTTGTTACAAGAGGAGTGCACACTCATAGGAGGACAACAGGTAAGAGTAGTATATAAAATAACACCTGACTCTTCAGCACCATTGATTCATCTTCTTGTACTTCTCGTAGTGGTGGTCATCTGTGGCCATCTCATTATTTAGGTAGGTGTTGGGTGGTGACAATGCTGATGATAACGAGGACAATATCAGAAGAAGGATCATTAAAAGAATTTTAGAGAATAAGGGATATTTACTAATCCTGTCGTTGAAATGGTGTTTGTATACAATGTGCACTGATGTCAGAGTGACTGATGTCAGAGAGTAAACCTCATCCACACGTATGTATGCTCTGCTTCAGGAGTATGTGCACTGATTAAATTGGAAGTCTGAGGTTCAGTGGCAATGTGTTGCTCATACAATACTGTATGTGTTACTTGCCTAAATGATCCTTTTGTTTCAAACAGTTGCTTGGTGTCTTCTTTTATCAACCCGGTCTAAATAACATTGTTGCTTCCCCCTCTCATCCCCTGAGCCTAACGGGGCAACGTAACAGTATGACTCAACATGGCTCAATGCGCTCTCTTACCCCAGGGACCTGGTTTTTGTGTCAATTAAAGGCAGCGGCCTTACCCTGCATATTTCTTGTCTTATCTGAAGAACCTTTGCATATGACTCAAATCACCCAATAGTAAATTAAAGAGAGTGTGAGACAGAGAATTTGTGAATTGCAAGGGCTAAAAAAACATCTCTTCTGTTTGTTTTGGCTGAAAAAGTGGTGTCTAGGTTGAGGTCTGTCTGTCTTTACTGCATATTGGAAAAAGGTCATCACAAGGTCACTAAACAAAAATCAAACTACAACAAATACAGTTTAACATTTACTTTTCTCACGTTAATATTCCTGTCTTCATTTCCACAACCCCTCTCGTCTTCCATGTCTTCCAAGATTATTTTGTAATACTCGCAGATGTAACTATCAATCACTTAGTCAGCTAATTATCAAAATTTAACATTAGAAATAAATAACTCTCTCCAAGTCACAAAGTGAACCTAAAATAATAACCTAAAAAATAATAATGGTGGTCACATACCACAATCTGGGCCTCTAGCAGCAGTTCCCCCAACAAAATTGCAGCCACACTAAATAGAATAAATCCTTACCATCAATTAAAATTGTAATTGATTGTAATTAATAGCTTAATAAGAATAGAAATCCTCTTCTACCTGGCATCACTGTGCCTTTTTTGAAAACTCTTTAGCTATTTTCTCTCATCTAAGACAATTCCTGAATCATTTATTTTATATTTATATTTCATATCTACACATCACTGTTCTACCTCTCTCAAGACACATCATCATATATACAATATGGGTAGTCTACTGTATTTTGTGTCTTGCACTGTCTGCACTATATGTGAGGTCTTGTATGTATCTTGTACCATTTGACCATTATCAAATATGTAGCTCTGCAATTATGCATCCCTGCACCATAGTCATCAAAGCAAATTCATTGTGCATGTAATTTACTTGGCTAGTAAAGGTGATTCTGATTCTGTTCTAAATTAAGCAGGATTCAATAAAGAAATAATTTAGAATGCACAGCAAAGTCGTTTATAGTTTAAATTAACTAACGTTAACTTTAATCTGCAGCAAAAGACTTCAAATCAATAATTACCTTACTTCTTACGTTATCTCGTTATTACCTTCCCCCAAAGTTCTTACCTGACAACATTTTTAACTTACTTTCGACTGCAAGACTATCAAATGTGTGCAGACTATCAGACAATTTTAAGCAACGTACAATATTACATCACTTCCGTAAACAAGGATCTGACGACTTTCGCTCTCTGTTGCCTTTGTTTTTCTTTTATAAGATAGCCATCCAAATTGAACGTTACATATTTTGTGTGTATCGTATGTCTATTTATTTTTCAACATTTCTATCTTTTTTCACACATTTTTCACCTATCTTTCTTTCTTTCTTTCTTTCTTTCTGCCATGCACTTAACGCATAAATAACTGGAATAATCCGTGAGACCTGACTGAAGGTGTGAACAGTCGGGTTTTCTATAAAAACCACACACAACACATTGTTAACCCAGAGTTGTTGAGTTATAACCCAGCCAGTATGCGAACCACCTCAACACGAGAGAGCAGGGAGAGAAGAGTCGACTAGGTAAACCTACTTACTGTGACGTCACAGACCCCCACCCTGAGGTGGAGGAGTGTGTGTGTGTGTGTGTGTGTGTGTGTGTGTGTGTGTGTGTGTGTGTGTATATGGGAGGGGATCTTGCAACACCT
>OMKK01045013.1:17229-49074 GCA_900302305.1 Polymixia japonica
TTGGGGCATCGCGTCGGTCGCATATCCTCATCTCATGATTGTTACTGGAAGAATGAACAGTACCGAAAATCATCGCGACAGCCCGTTGTGTTGGTAAATATTGAGCCTTCGTCATCATGTGTTTCCATTGCTGCAGCTAGTCAATCATTTCCGAGCGTTCGTTGGAGAAACAAGGCCTCTTAATTTGCAGAGCTGTCATTTTTTTTATTGTGGATGTTCAGGAGCTAGCTAGCTATCGTTAAGACATTTAATTAGCAAAGCTGGCTAGGACAATGATACAGATGACTTCGTAATCAGCGAGACACGTTGGATATCGTGGGTTTTTTTTATACTAAAGCTAGTGCAAGCTAACGCTACAAAGGCGATATTCGTGTTGTAATCGCTGCTCTTTCATTGCTGATAGACCTTCAACTAAAGAGACTAGATATGGCTGAACAAGACATTTGTCCCCACCTGGATTCAATAGGAAAGGTGACCAAAGAGGAACTCCTCCAGAAATCTAAGGTGGGTTGTCTACTGCCTCTCTGAATTATAATGCCCTGCACATTGTCAAGGATGTTCAGTCCCCTTTGATTTTAGGTTCCCAGTAGTGTCAGACCAGTGTGACAAGGTATCAATTGGAAAAAAAATAGGGCTACTGTATGGTTGACAGACTATCTTAATGCACACCAGTCATTATATAAACTGTAATATGTACTCGAACCTCTGTTGTATTATTCCTGTGTTTTGTCATTATTTACTCCCTCTGTCTGTTTTTAATTGTGATTGCAAGAGCAGCACACAACACTGAAATCCACATACATTGCTTTTTTGTTATTTTTCTTTCTCTGATATCTCTATCTGCAAATGAATGGCAATATAACTTGTAGTGATGTGAAACTAATAGAATCTGCACCACATTTCTGAACATTTGGACAAAACTAAACAAAATTCAAGCTCTTGCCAAAATTCTATTGTCTGACATGAAAACATTACAACTTAATGTTGTTTTCCAATTCATAATCAATTCTAGCTGTTGTCTATAAAGAGTTTGCAACTCAATGTTATGTTTTTCAAAATGTAAGCAAAAACTAAAAAAAATGTTATGCTTTAGGGGAAATGTTAACTGTGATTTACTATTAAAGTATTACTACTTAAGTTTTGTGTATTCAAAATACTGTTCTCAGAAGTCTCTTATTACAAATTACCTTTTTTCAGGTCTGTCAAATACAAATGACAAAATACTCAAAAGTAATTGAATTATGTATTTCAAATACATGTAACAGAAATACTGCCCATCTGTGATTCTAACTCAAAGGCAAATGTGAACATATGTGGAAAATAAAGATTTTATTCTATTCTATTCTATTCTTCTTTTGAAGGGAACCTGCCAGTCATGTGGAGCAGGGGGCCCGAACCTGTGGGCCTGTCTGCAGGTAGGGAGGGACTGTCTGTTTATCTGTTAATAACCTCTTTATCCTTTCAGAGGTAGGCACTGGATTAGCTTAACATTATAGCATCAGCTTTACTCTTTCTTTTACAAAGAAAATGTCTACTGATATGCTTGTGCATGCAGTAGGAACTTTGTAGTAGTTCAATATATATATATATATATAAAACATTAGTTGTATTTTCTAAGGTGTGCACAGTAAGGTAGGATTCTTTGTAATAGTTTAATATAGTGCTGTTAAATTGGTGAGCATTGCCATTGTATACAAATATTCAAACTACTGAGACAAGATACAGTTTGACAAAATAAAAGGTGTAACTGCGAGAACTTTGGTTTCTCTCATGTAAACTAGGTCATGCTAATTGGCAAATGGCACAGCAGATCCATGATCACCTTTATGACCATTAAGAATCAAACTCCATGGAGTGCAATTTTAGGAACTGTTCTCTGTTTCTGCATATGCTCTGCAGAGAGCACATCACTTACAGTAGGCTACTGCAGATCTTCATAGAAGCTATACCGACTTAACACATAGGCCTTTCCAGCTGAGATTTAGCACTATGATTGTTGGCACTATTGTTGGCAACAAAGCAGCAAATGCAAAGAGTTGGAATGAATTAAATTTATCAGGACGATGTATGTTCAGGGAGACCTGTCAAGACCAAGGTAGGCCCAGTGAATAAAAGGTCAATTTCACCATAAACATTACCTCTCCAACAGTTTATTCAATAGCACACAGACACTGCTATTTCAATTATCAACACCAGGCATTGCTGCACAATGGACAAACAATAACTGGAAGGATGTAGTATGAAAAAATGGTTTCTACATAAAGCGAGCCCAGTTCTTAATATTCAGAGACCGCTCTACTGTTAGCTAGGACTATAATAGCCTATGAAGATCCCATTCTGACAAACTATTAATGTTGTTTATTTTAGCTCTTTGTACTAACATTGATAGTGTGAGTGTGCAAGCATGTGAAAGCTGTTGTCTCAAACAGCACAGTGCTCTTTGCTCTACCATTGGTTCAGAGTTAGACCTCCATAGGGATATTTAAATACGATGTGTAATGACCTTCCTTATCATCTCAATTTTCATATTTGTCCAGCTGATGGTGGCACTTATTTGCACATATGTATGCATGTAGCAGCAGGACACTACGCACAGGGCTCAAAGCTACCATGTACATTGGCATCGGTGTGCAATTTATAGGAAAGAGCAGGTTCAGATTAGCTACATGACATGTTTTTGGTTTTTTTAAACTTAAATTATTGGAAGACAGTGAGAGGCAGTTCATACTCTCGTATTTAAAATAGATTAATATTAAGGGAATTATTAACCTTAATTAGCACCTAACGTGCAAGTACTCAGTTTCTTTGACAAAATTTGTGTCTTTGTCAAAGTTGAGCATAGAAGTAGAGTGGAGTAGGAAAGTAGTAGAATGGACAGCAGAAGTGTACTGTTTGGTAAGCACACTAATGATCACATGATCATATGGCTTATGGTCCGTATTCTAACTTACCTCATACATTGTTTTTATAATACAGAACAACTGCCCGTACGTTGGCTGTGGAGAATCCTACTGTGATCACAGCACCCTGCATGCACAGGTACAATTTTGTCAGTGAAATCACCTCTCATTTGTTCAAAGTGTCCCATTGATTGATTTGAACATTTGAAACAGAAGACATCCCACATCAAAGTATTGATTTAATGTGTGTGTGTGTGTGTGTGTGTGTGTGTGTGTGTGTGTGTGTGTGTGTGTGTGTGTGTGTGTGTGTGTGTGTGTGTACATGTGCATATAAATGCTTCTTCTAGGCTAAGAAGCACAACTTGACCGTGAACCTGACCACGTTCAGAATCTGGTGTTATGTGTGTGAGAGGGAGGTGTTTCTGGAGCAGAGGCCAGCCCTGGTCCCCGTGGCCCCAGTGCCACACCATTGTAAAGCCATGGAGCAGGTACGGCTTCGCTCCAAGAAGGTCAGCTCTGCTCATTACCTTGGTTTACTCTATCTCTATCTCTCTCTCTATCTCTCTCTCTATCTCTATCTCTATCTCTATCTCTCTCTCTCTCTCTCTCTCTCTCTCTCTCTCTCTCTCTCTCTCTCTCTCTCTCTCTCTCTCTCTCTCTCTCTCTCTCTCTCTCTCTCTCTCTCTCTCTATTTATGCTGCCTGTTGATGTTGTACAGAAATGCTACAAATACAGATGTTTTATATTTTATGTCTTACACTCTTGTTGCTTATCTGTTTGTATTTATATTTCTGATAACTACTTTTCCCAGGATGCAGCACCTCAGCCTGCAGCTCACCCTTTAAAAGCAGTACCTATTGCTGTGGCAGAAGAGGAAGGTTCAGAGTCAGAAGAGGATGAGCTTAAACCAAGAGGTATAACTACTGCTCTTTTATTTTTCTGTTGTTTTTCTGTATTTTTCTGTATTTCTGTTGCTATATAGAAGTATACATGAAGCTCCTTAAAATGTCACAAAATTCTCTTTTTTTATTGCTTTTACATACACTCTAAATAAATGAGTGGAGTGGGAATTTAAATCTATGAAATATATTAAAACCTTTTTTTGTTTGTTTTTTTCCCGAGGTGCTAATATTATCCGATCGTAGCTGCCATATTTAAGAAATATAATTGCTTAACTGCCTAAGAATAGCTGCCAGCCCTATTTCATTAAATTGAGAGCAACAGTGGTAATTGACCCTCTGTGAGGTCCTGTAATTGGGACTTGTTCCAGCATCGAGACATTAATATTATATGAATATTAGAATTAGCACCTAATTCTGATTGCTCTGATTTCTTCTGTTGTTTTTGTTCCAGGCTTGACAGGAATGAAAAATATTGGAAACTCCTGCTATATGAATGCAGCTCTTCAAGCCCTGTCAAACTGGTGAGGTCACTTCCTCTCTAGTTGATTCATTGCATAGGTCACAGCCATGCAGGATTGTTGTGTGATTTCTATCTGTGTTTTGTTTGTACATTGTTTGCCCTATGAGGACATAAACCGTTCAGTTGACTGAAATGTTGTCCTTTTTTTCCTCACCAGCCCTCCCCTCACTCAGTTCTTCCTGGATTGCAGTGGACTAGTCCGGACCGATAAGAAGCCTGCTCTGTGTAAGAGCTACCAGAAACTCATATCTGAACTCTGGCATAAAAAACGGTAAAGCACATGTAATAATGACTTATATTCACACCGCATTCTGAATGACATAACTACATTGCTTACATGTTTTCTTTCAAAAATGACTGAACTTATCTCCCGATAATCAGTTTGGTATGTTAAACTATCCTTCACATCGGCCTGCCTCCTGTCTCCCTCCCAGGCCCAGCTATGTAGTCCCTACCAGCCTGTCCCATGGCATCAAACTGGTCAACCCCATGTTTCGTGGCTACGCCCAGCAGGTAGGGGCAGGTTTCCAGCAGGTAGGGTCCTAATTTAACTCAGCACCACTCCATTGTTTGATATTCACCTATTCTGTAACCCCCCCCCAACCCCTGACCTTTCTGTGTCTCCTGTGATTGACCTCTTGTTTCACCTTAAAGTGTGCTTTGAGGTGTTTTTGCTTAATCCCCAGTCAAATTATTTACCATAACACTGTTTAAAAAAATGCATTGACTGATATATCATTTAGACTTGGTGTGGATGTGATTGGTTGGTGTCTCGTTTTGTTTGATTGTAATTGCCATTGAAAATATGAATATATACTAAGAGATTTTAGATAGTAATGAGTTGCGCTTGCCTGTAGATGGCATGCTTAGCGAGTTGGTTGTCCATTATAAACAATGTCTGTCTGTCAGGAAGACACATTTCTTCTTTGATCTTCTCAGTTTGAGATAGGCAGGTGTACTCGCTCGTTCTTTTACACATTCAATCTGTGTTGCCTAACTTGCCTCCCCAAAAAGTAAACATGTCTGTGTGTGAAGTGGCACTCATGCATTATCCCTCTTACGGTGGGCATTTGTTAGACATTTTCCCTTTGTCTGTGTATTGGAGCAGGACACCCAGGAGTTCCTGCGCTGTTTGATGGACCAGCTGCACGAGGAACTGAAAGAGCCCCTGTCCGACTGCGGAATGATCGGTGAGGGGGTTGACGGGGACGAGAGGAGGGACGGAGATCGCTCCCCATCCGAGGACGAATTCCTGTCCTGCGACTCCGGTTCCAGCAGTGACCGGGGAGAAGGAGGAGGCCCAGGGGAGGCGGAGCTGCTGATGCAGGACGAGTGTGATGGAGCGAGGGCGCCCAAGGGCGGGATGGCGGTTGTTGGGCCCGGCGGGGTGATCTCAGAGAAGGAGAGGCTGAAGGAGAGAAAGGTGTCTGGTTCACCCCTCCGCGGAGGCTCCCAAGAGATGGACGAGGATGCAGATGTGGACACAGCAGCTGAGGAGGGGGCCCCCGAGAGGGGGGCAGAAGAGGATTCAACATCCACACCGAACGCTGAGGTCCAGAGCCAAGGAAATAACCAGACACAGAGTGCAGTGCAAGGGCAGAGCAACAACACGTCAGGTACAGTATATCACCAACAGGGTTTGAAAACTGGTCGACGCTTAAAAACCATAACATTCCTACTTCCTATTATTGCATAATCTGTGTGTGTATGTGCCATTTTAAAAACTCTTAATACCTGTCATTTCATAAATTCAGAGCCAGACAATGAGGTGCTGATAACACAGTCTCAGTCCCATCCCTGCAGTCCTGTACGCACCCTCCAGGAGCTGCACCCCAAGCTATCCTCCAGCCCACCTCGTTCCAGCCCGCTCCGCTCCGCAGGCCCCGCGTATTCCTTCAAGAAAGGTCTGGAGGCGTCTTAGGTTTTACAAATAGACACTCACTCGCTCTGACGCTCGCAGTCACACACAACTCACTTCTGCTTGCTTGCACTTACCCAGAGAGTATCACGATACTAAAAGGTTCCCTATTCGTCAAATATGATGGTCCGTATTGAGTTACTGTTCCATAATCCCCATTTGTGGCATGTCTCCTCTCCAGCTCAGCTGATTTTGAGTGCCAGGAAGAAGAAACGGTCTCGCTATCGCAGCGTGATCTCTGACATCTTCGACGGCTCCATCCTCAGTCTGGTCCAGTGTCTAACCTGTGACAGGGTGAGCTGTGGTTTACATGTTCAAACACAAGGGGGAGCTGTTTTATACATAAATGGAAAACCACTTCTCCCAAGTTAGACACTTGTTAAACATACCTTAATGTTTTTAGAAATCTATTTTTGTAATTACAATTGTCTTTATTTACGTCCAGCCTTTATGTGGTATAAAACTGAGTATTGACTTATATTTTAAGGGAAAGAGAGCAAGAGAACTGCCATGGGAATATTACGCTTCATGTAACACGAAAGAAAGGATTGACATCATCTGTGAGCATATGTGTGAGGAGGACGATGTCAATAAATCGATGTCTTTAGTCGATCCTAGTAGGAATGGTCATGAATAATCAGTACTTGATTAATTGGTGAATAATGGGTGTTCAGTCATTTTGGTAGTTACATCAATTAAGATGATCTAATTAAACAAAAATAATATTGATATTGTTTTCTTAATTAACTTGCCATCATTGCTCTTATTTTTGGGAAAAAGTGATATACTGAAACTGTTAACAACTGGAGAAATATCGATGGGAAACTGTTTTACTTAGCCCTTTTAGAGCTTTTCCACACCGAGTAAAGGTCATTCAAAGGTTTATAGTTCAGTGTGGGAGCATTTCACTTGACATGATTAGAGGAAGTTGGTTACTGTTACAATATGTCTTACACAGTACATCTTCTTTTTTTATGGTTTAAAATATCCCTTATACAGATCAAGAATCAAGTGAAGCATTAAAGATTTGGCCAAACCTTTTTAGGACTCATTCCTATTACTCAATTGCAATTCACATTACACCTTTTGTGTCTTGCATATTTATTTTCTATTATTTTTGGCAGAGATGGACATAAATTACTATTAATGCAAATGTTAGTTAACATCTAAGATTTATAGCAATATCAACAGTATTTGTTTAACCAGTGGCTTTATTATGGTGCTTTTTCTCTCGCTCAATTGATGCATCCACCTCATCCATGACTTATAAAGAAAGCTATACATGTCACAAATCTGATATACAACAAACTGTGTTAAAAGAAATGTTTCCTACAAAAACGGCATAAGTATCATAGTCATACGCTGATGAACTTAGCCTCTGGTTGTCCCATAGGTTTCTACCACGGTGGAAACTTTCCAAGACTTATCTCTGCCTATCCCTGGTAAAGAGGACTTGGCCAAGTTGCATTCCTCCATCCATCAGAACCTGCCGGCCAAAACGGGGGTGTGTCCTGACACGTATGGCTCCCAGGGGTGGATCTCCTACATCATGGATTCTATACGCAGGTCAGTGTTTGAGTGTCAGATGTCATGGGGAATTGAGGGTAGTCAGAGTTCGAACATGGTTCTAACTTTTTGGTAAAAAAACAACTGCAATTGCATACCATTTCTCTTACACAAATTTACACGTTTTTGTATGAGTTTTCTTATTACTGATTCCATTTTGAATATAGGTATTTTGTATTGATTTATTATTGTTTTGATTGTGTTAGTTTAGCATTGGACAATATAATAATAATATAATAAACTTTATTTATATAGCACCTTTCTTACCATTACAAAAAACACATAAAATGGAAATTTAACTTGACAGACATAACAAGCACATGAAATCTTGAACTTTTGACAAGTGACATTTGAAAAGTGATGTTTACTATAAAAACTAACAGATGTTGCCTAAGAATTCCTTGTCTTTGGAATGTTTACTGTTGTAATGATTGCATGTCTTTGTGGTGTGCTTATGAGCAGGTTTGTGGTCTCCTGTATCCCCAGCTGGTTTTGGGGACCCATGGTAACCCTAGAGGACTGCCTTGCAGCCTTCTTTGCTGCTGATGAGCTGAAAGGTAAATTATGATGGAGGATTTAGAGCCACAGTTTTTCCATTGTCAAGTATGCCATGAAACTTGATAATAATGTTTTCATTCATTGTTTTGCAGGGGACAACATGTATAGCTGTGAAAGATGTAAAAAGTGAGTATATAGGGGAAATGCTTGTTACCTTGCTCTGTTGCTATAACATTTTACTAGTTTACGTTACAAAAGTGCATACTTTACTTTACAAAATGTAAACAAAATGCAGGCATTCATCAGCGCTAGGGTCTTTCCTCAAAATGTTATGAGCAGTTCCTTTAGAAATGATGTTGCATATTGGCAAAGTATAAAAATTGACACAGTATTTCTCTTTACAGGTTGAGGAATGGTGTGAAATACTGCAAAGTACTTCGACTACCTGAGGTATGTGACCTTTTTTTAATCTGTTTCTTGTAGATAACAATTTTACTTCCTGTTAATCTACATCAAGCATCACTGAATGCGGTTGTGTTTCTTTTTATTATGCAGATTCTGTGCATTCACTTGAAGCGCTTTCGGCATGAGGTCATGTATTCCTTCAAGATTAGCAGCCACGTATCCTTCCCATTGGAGGGCCTTGACCTGAGACCTTTCCTGGCTAAAGAGAGTCCCTCCCAAATCACCACTTATGACCTGCTGTCAGTCATCTGTCACCACGGCACAGCAGGAAGTATGACCTCGCTTCATTTCCTACTGATAGCTATTTGTATTATTATCCTACAGATAAGAATGTTATTTCCTGTTAACATATTTCTAATACTCATAGTTTGCAACATCTTTGCTTCATCTGTGCATCATCAATTGTTTTCTCTCTTTCTTCTTGTTATGTTGCATCTCTTATCCTCCCCTTGGTGTTCCAGGTGGGCACTACATAGCATACTGTCAGAACGTGATTAACGGCCAATGGTATGAGTTTGATGATCAATATGTCACAGAAGTCCATGAAACGGTGGTACAGAATTCAGAGGCCTACGTGTTGTTCTATAGGTGAGCTATGAACAATCCTAAAATGTTAAACGTTCAAATAAAATCTACACTGATTAATTTAAAATTAGGCAAATAGATATTTCTGCCTGTTAGTGTGTCTTTCCTGGTTGTGTGCAGGAAGAGCAGCGAGGAGTCGATCAGGGAGAGACAGAAGGTCGTGGCGCTAGCCAACATGAAGGAGCCCAGCCTGCTTCAGTTTTACATCTCCAGAGAATGGCTTAATAAGTTTAACACCTTTACAGAACCAGGCCCCATCAGCAACCATACATTTCTCTGTCAGCATGGAGGTCAGTGGCATAGAAAATATCTTTGCATTTAAAATTGTAAACCAAAAAAGCACCGAGGTCCGAACCCACGCTCAAGGAAACCCACATGCATGTTTCCTTACATACATATGCACACACGCACATGCTGATTAACCTATTAATATCTTTCTGTCTCTGTCCAGGGATCCCACCTAATAAATACCACTACATAGATGACCTAGTTGTGATACTTCCCCAGAATGTGTGGGAGTACCTTTACAACAGGTGAACTGCTGAAACACAGACATACCAATAAGTGAAAGAGCGCAGTCTGCTGCTGACATTCTGCTAATTTCTGTCCTTCTGTTTTGCCTTTGTGATAATACAAGCCCTCTAGTAGTCACTATATGAGTGTCAGTATATGATATAGAAGTGCACTAGTAGTTTTTCTGTCTTTTCTTATTTCTTCGTGTATTTCTGGGTGTTTTGCGTTGCACTTCTGTCACCAGTTTTGGAGGTGGCCCAGCGGTCAACCACCTGTACATGTGTGCCATCTGCCAGGTGGAAATTGAAGCTCTGGCCAAACGCAGAAAAGTGGAAGTAGACACATTTATCAAGGTAAGGGCCTATATCTTTTGTGTGCGTGTGTGTGTGTTGGGTGTACTGAATTAACAGTGTGCTCTTGTCTGTAGCTGAATAAAGAGTTCCAGGCTGAGGAGGCTCCCACGGTCATCCTGTGTATCAGCATGCAGTGGTTCAGAGAGTGGGAGAGCTTTGTTAAGGGCAAAGACAACGGTACGACCCCGCAGCTTTATTAACGCGGCAGCGCGTAAACATTGTCCTGCTCCCCGCGGACATGGATACATCATAATGTCTTGCTTTGTTGTCTCAGAGCCCCCTGGACCCATTGACAACAGTAAGATCGGAGTTATGAAAGGAGGACACATACAGCTCAAACAAGGTGAGCCTCGGTAGTGGTTCATTATCTTGAATGTAATGGTTTTAGTTTCAGTCATCTTTTCATAAAGGACTGGATAGTCTTAAATCGTTAATGTGTAATGTCTTTCCCTTAGGCGCCGACTATGGTCAGATCTCAGAAGAGACGTGGCAATATCTGCTGAGCATCTATGGCGGAGGCCCCGAGATCGCGGTGAGGCAGACGGTGGCTCCAGCCGATCCCGACAGCCTGCACGGAGAAAGGAAGATCGAGGCAGAGACCAGAGCACTTTGAGGTAGAGAGAGAGAGAAAGAGAGGTAGGAATTTATTTATTCATTTAAGTAAGTAAGTCTTGGAAATCCATTGAGGAAAGACCCTCATTTTCAATGGTGCCGAGAAACAACGACAACAATAGAGGAAAAAAAAAACGATAGAAAAGGAAAAACTAGAAATTCGGATGTTGTTAGAAACATTCACAATTAGGTTTAGAAATTTAAAAATCAAGTCCTGGAACTGTCACAGTGACAACAGTAAGTTCATTTTCAAGTTGTGTAGTAGTTCATCAGTTCCAAGAGTATGGACATAGAAGCAAAACGCAGTCTTTCAGAGTTTTCAGAGTTTACATTAGGGGCCTGAAATGTGAGCCAGTTCTGGGAGCGAGTGTGATGACATCCAACATACCAAACCAGTGATAATGAGATATAAGATGGATGTTTGTTAAGGAGTGCTTTGTAAATGAATAAGAGCAGGTATTCACTATGCCTCACAGCCAGAGAGTGCCGTCCAACCTTATCATACAGGATACAACGATGAGTGCAACAACTGTTTTGCAACAGCCAGTTATCGTCACAATTGTAGCTCATTACTGAGAAACAGGACTTCCTGCAGGCATACATTCACAGTCAAAAATTAAAACCCACAAACAGGTCAGAAGGAAAACAGATTTGCGTGAGATCAGTATCTTTCGAACTGACTTACTTTTGGTTGTAGAACGACCTTTTCCATTATTAAAAACACATGCTGCAATACTTACTGGAATACTTGGCTCCTGTAACTGGTCTCGGAATCTTTTTCCCTCTGTTTACGTCAGTCTATGACCTCACACATTCCTGCTGGCCAGCAGAGAAAGCAGAAGGTCATGCATGCTGGCATGAATAATAGACGTGCCATATCCAGTTAATAAAATAGCTTGTAAATCTGATCTATCCTGTTTGACTTAGGGTTTTATTAAGGGTACATTATTGGCTTGTTTCTCAACTGACTTTTTTTTCTGTATCATTCTCCCCAGATCCCCTGACTTCCCCTCGAGTTTCTTCACTGGAAACAGAGATATTTGCACCTTGGTAAAGAAGACTTGTCATGAGCACTTTGTAAATGTAGCTGCCCATTATTGTTGCCCAATCACAAGAAGGCAAACGGTGCATAATGGTCATACATATTCTAGTCGGAAAAAGGAATTTATTTATTGAAGAATTTGATCTTTAATGTTACAGTGTAAAATAACACACTGTGCCATATCTCTGGAGCCGTTTCCAGTAGCTGTGGTGTTTCAGTGGCTGCTGCAATATAGGTGTGATACTGTAAACTGTTTGTGGCTCAGGCAGAGGACTGGTGTCACAGACCATGGCACTGAGGGGGACAGAAGTGTAATGCTTTGCTTGATGACTCACTTGTACATTCATGTTAATTTAAGCCTTCAACCAAGAGACATTTGATAACATGCTTTGTAATAACAGTGGTACCCACAATTTAGCATTTCTTTAGCATCAATTTGCCTGCACTCACTGTAGTGGGCCTTAGTACAGTGAAAGAATCGACAAACCATATTCTTGCACCAACCACCTTAAAAAACAGTGTAACCTTTCTAATCTGAGCCCTTAAGGAATAGATGTTGCTTGAACCAATGAAATGTTTGAATGACCAAACTATATCAAAATACATAAGTGCAAATCATATTCATACTATAAAAACATGCATGCACACATTTTCCAAAGGGCCTTTTCCAGTCTAATTTGTATTTAAAATGCCTCTAATTGCATGCAACTGTAACTTGTACTTTCCTGACTATGAAGGACAACTCAGACAGAATCCTGTCTTCTGCCTGGTGCCTAATTTATTAGCTGCCATAGCTAAACACAGTGTAGGTGGTCAAAATGATAGAACTATACAAATACTCCATCTACATTCACACCAAAGCTATCCAAAAAAAGTGGTACATACATACAGAGGCATATGATCTTACAGATGCATTGATGTATGGAAAGGTAACATCTTTCTAATCAATGGGACAAGATTTTGGTATCAGAAGTGTTCTGGTTTCTGTTTGTAGTCCGAGTAGTATTGACCAATCATATTTGAGTGGGAGAGAAAAAGAGGTGGAACGCATTAGCCGAAATGCAATCTCGGAACCTATTACATAAAATTGAATGCATACCAGGCAGAGACTATAACAATTTCTCAAAATGATATAAATATGCACATACTTAAAGTGGCAATCTCAAAGATCTCTGTTTCATTCTCTTTGGTGGCACCTATGGTGAAAAGTGGTAATTGCAGTCATTAATTATTAACTACACTGCTTGTGATTTGAATGCATGGCGGGAGAGTCGTCACAGACACCTGATTCTTAATACTCATAATACTGCAAATGCCAGGGTTTTCATCAGTGGGCCATAGGCCCAATCACCATTGTGTTACCTTATTCGGCGATAGATAGTGACTTAACAGACATTTATTTAAATTAAAATCTTCGGAGATCTTCTAGATTGCCACTTTAAGATCCTGTACGTGAGAATAATCAAGACTACAATCCTGAACATGAACGGCCTCAAGATGTCGCTGTCATGCATTTGCATTTATATGCATCTTGAGCCTGAACGCGACCAATGCAAAACCTTGGAGACAATCTTTACCGCCTACAGTGCAAGAGGCGGTCAGTAAAAATGGGTTCTAATAGGATGCTTTCCTCCTTGTATAATAAACAAAATTTTATGTACGATTTATGTTAAAACAAACAAAAAAAAAGAAATACACGCAAGATTCAAGATTATTTCATTGTCTGAGTAAACTTAAAACTATAGAAATGGACCCCTGGACCCATATTCAAGTCAACTCTTCGCCCTACTAAGCAAGCACTGTTTACTGCCAACTGCCAGCACTGCAAAATGTTTGCAACGGTCATGTTTGGACTCCAGATGCAAGTAAATGGAAATGAATGACCGCAAGCTCTTGAAGCTGTTTGGTAAATTCTGACATATACAGTTTACAGTAGTAAGTAGAAAACATTTTGGTATGACTTTGTAGATTTAATGTTACAATATCACACAAAATATCACATTTGCAAAGCATATATATATATATATATAAAAGAGAGGAACGTCTACAAACTAAGGCTGTTCAAATAAGCAGATGAGACTGCACACTGAACAGTAAATAGTAGGATGGACCATACACTTGACCACAAGTATACCACCAACTGAAGCCAGGCAAATGCAGTATTTCTATGAAAATTAAATTATGTTAAAATTAATTTCCAAGGAGGAGTATTTTGATGAACTTGACCTTGATAAACAGGAACAAAATGCTATTACATAATTTCAAGAGCTACGTTTAACTATAGGCCTATATATTTTAATATCACTGTTCAAAATATCAATCATTTTATTCATTATGCATGTTTGGGTAACTGGTCAGCCTGAGGTTCAGATAAATGAGGTTCTGCTGTATTTTACTACTTTCATTGACTTTAAAAATACACTATGAGGTGGGCTGTCATCAAAAAATAATGCACAACATGGGGCTAAGGGTTATACTTCCACAGAGTACATTAGAATGCATTATTGCTCAAAACAAAACAAAACAAAACAAAACAAAAAAACATATCACAGAATGTATTGCCGTGTCTATACCAAGGCCACTTACCAAAGATAAAAAGTCAGCCATCAGTTCATCCTCTCTAGGGCAAAAAAAGTATTTGTTCTCTGCTTTCTGACTTTCAGCAAGCATGTCTCGGCAACTGCGTTAAGCCATCTGTTGCCTTGACTACAGTAGATGTCAGTAGATGCTAACATGTGTGCGACATTCAATAGTGAGTAGATATCCCAAACTGAATAAATACATCACCCTTAAACACAAAACTCAAAAATCAATCCAATATTATATAAGATTTTTATTTTTTACCCTAGTTCGGTATTGTTCAACTTAATGTATAAAATGGAAGAAATCTGGTTTGGAGTTAGATCATTTTTTTAAATGCTGATAATGCTAGATATGAAATTTGTTGAATATACAATGTCCTCTATCTCTTAAAATTAAAACAAAGAATGATGTTATTGCCACACGGCCATTTTTGTACAGATGCAGATCCTTTCTCACCTGATTTTTAAGCATTTGAAGCAAAGCAGTGCAAACAAAAAATGACAGTGGCTAGCACAATGCAATCAATTTAACATAGCAAAGGCTTGGGCTTTAGAATACTTAAAATCATTTTTTATTAATCAATGATAATAGATTGATATTGTTGGTGTATTAATATGCCAATAATTGATATTAAAATGTATAGTATTCTCTGTTGATGCTTTGTTGCAGTGGCATCTTTCAACTGCAAACACATATTGTGTCTTCTCAGTTCAATGCACAATGATAGCTCAATGCAGAATGTTAGCTTGGTTAAACCTGGCAAACGACATTGTTTACCTACAATCTGTTTGGCAAAATAGTGTTGATCTAATTTTTGTGGTCAATAAAATGGCTAGCAAGCTTGCTAGATATGCTAACAAATGATATATAGATATATATATAGATATAAAAATAATATGTTATCAGACTTTAGGCAATATGATTGACAGTAAGGATCACTAGCATAACATTATCTTCTGCAGGACTAGAAATTCCTTGTTGTTGATACCTCATTACCAGAGTGGTGAAATAGTGCTGTGATTGTAGAAAGATGGCAAATGACAAAAAATGAGTGAACACTCATTTTTAAATCTTCAACAAGTGGCCATGGTATACACGGGATGATAATGTATGAGGTATACATTAAACAATTAAGTTAGATTCCACAGAAGAACCAAACCATGTGGCCATTTTTCCTACTAACCCAGAGTCAGACGAACTTCTAGATACCATGTTTATGTCTCTGCGTGAAGTTTGAAGGAATGGGTTAACTTATGTTTAGTGGTTAGCTTAGCTCAAGTGCTGGAAGCCTGTGGGATCAAGTAGGAGCTCCTACTTTTGCTATCCCATGGACTTCCAACTTGAGCTAAACTAACCACAGAAAAAAAAAATGGAATCCACAAGTTCATCTGACTCTGAGGTAAGTAGGAAAAATTCCCAAAAAACTGAACTATCCCTTTAATTGTCAAAATGTCAAAAAATATCTTAATCATGTTACTTTGGTGCAGTTATAAATGTCAAGAATAGTAATAATAAATATAATGAAAATAATAACATTATTATCACGTTATTATCAATCAATATTAGACAATTGTTCAGATTATAAAGGCTATTTGCATCACTGAACTTTAAAGGAGATCTGTGTATATTCAGCATAGCAGGGGAAATAAATATTATGTCTATGAATTATACCATCAAGTGAGAGCACATAAATGGGAACAAAATGGGATCCCGAATTGAGTCTTGTGCCAACGACACATCCATGGCACAGCAATTTTGTATTGTGTGATTAATTGAATCAGATTAGGATTTGAAATGCCTTGGTTTTGTTATAAATATAAATCCCTTTTAACAAGTAATTGGCTTTATGGAGCTATGATCGATTCTTTAAAATCAATTGCATAATTGTGAGAGGCAGTCCCATATTCCTGCATAAGCAGTTGGGGTATCTTTAAGCGAGCCTTGCACAACCGTGATTTGTTTTTCTTTCAGCAAAATTGACTGTAAAATGTACAGATTTACCAGGTTTACCTTAGAAAAATGTGTACATTTACTGTTGTCTCCTGTTAATGAGCACAAACATACACATACACCAGTGTGCATTTACCATTTTACCATATTTGCCATACCAGGCATCATGCACATGCGTACACACACACACACACAAACACACTTTACACACTTTACCAGGTAAAATGGCTGTAGTAACACAAATGTCCTCTCTTTGGCACATCCCAATGGGGTTAGGATTGGAGGATTATTTCATATTTGTCTTTTTAACTCAGAAGAGTATTTCAAGTAGCTATTAATTAAAGGATGTAATAATGTGTTAGAACATGTTTGCATATAAAGAACTACAGTTTTCAGATGAAGAATCAATGGTCAAGTCAATTTAATTGATATAGCACTTTAAATAAAACCCGTTTGTAACTAAGTGCTTCACAGAGCAATTAAGAATGAGGCAGACAAACCCACTGAATGGATTAAAAGAAAACAGCAAAAGAGATTAGACAAACAGTACAAGCAATGGAGCATTGTAACAGAATAAATAAATGAAATAAATAAATGAATAATTATTACTATGATAAATAAATATCAGTAAAATAAAATCTAATTAAAACACAAAGTAAATGCAAAGAGGAGCAAGCCCAAGGCCATGGAGTAAAAATAGTTTTTTTAAATGTCAGGATTCAGAACTATAGCCAGGTAATTCTTGCTATACAACCAGATTCAGTGTTAGCTCTTCCTTTCTGTGATCTTGTGCCATTCATTTTCATTAGACATACGCTGCACTTGTGAAATTGTGAAAAAATGTGATGTGTTTAAAATCAGCTTCAGACCCTTTCTACTCATGAACATCAGAGAGAGGCTAGAATAAAAAATAAAAAAATCTCTTTTTTTTTCAGCTAGTCCAAGAAGGTTTTACAATATTCATTACATCTATCAAATCTGCTCAGATATTCACAAGTGCGATAGTGTATCAGAGGGTTAAAAATTCCCCTAAACTGTAAGAAGCAAAATGACTAAAATAAACCCAGAAAAGTCACAGTCCAGGTCAGTCTTTTTTGTTGTTTGTAGATGTTTCCAAAGAGTTATTCATCAATTTTAATAAGAGGATATATAGATTTGTTCACGTTTTAAGAAAACTGTTTTTATACTCTTTGTTGTTGTTTTTTCTAACATGTTCAGACCTTGTCCACAGGTTAGACCTCTATCAGAATGTTTATGCTTAGTTACTGTTTTGTTTTGGGTAAGTGCAATGAAAAATAAAAATTAGCTGTGCACGCTACATCATCAAAGAGACATTGGAAAGCTGTCAAATTGAGTTTGGACAGCTTGCAACAAAGAATGGTGCAGTGCAGCATTATATTGCAATGTTTAGGAATGTTAATTGATAATGTCTTAATTATCCCCACCTGATTTTGTTTGCTTGTGTTACAGCACAGATATACAGTATGCGTGTGTGAGTTTCATTTCACTGTTCACCGATTGAAAATAGGATTGCTGTGGTGGGGCAGAATGCGTCAATGATGACTCACCACTCTTTATGGTTTGTCTTCATTAAAAGCGTGTGGCTTTTATAGTCATGATAATTATGACACTAAATAAAATATAGGACACCAGTGGTCATTCTAAACTCGCCAGGTTGTCTGAATACCTGTAATGCTGATGTAATTAGTTATGACTGGTAACATTATTAAAAATGCCTGGTCTTTCGTTTGCACGCCTTTTGGTTGTGGTGTTTTTTTTCTAAAAGCTTTTATTAGAACTACAAGGCTTTGCGTGGATGGCATTGTACTGTATGGCAATGAAAATTATATGAAAATAGAAACAATATAATTGCGAGTGTGCTTCAAACACATTACCCTATGCATAGTAATGTTATTTTTATCGGAAGCTGGCTTACTACAACACATGACTAAAGACTATTGGCCCCATTAGTGCCTCGGTTTTGAAATTGATTTTGGTGTTTATTATTATTATGCCAGGGTGCTGTGCTTCCTTCAAATATTGAAGTAGGTTAAAAAAACAAAATGTTCCACAACTGGCAGGCAAGCTACAAGCTGCAGTGAAAACAAAGCTTTATTTTGAAAAGAAACATTACTAGTTTTACCAGGACATTTCCCCATATTTAATTTTCAGACAATTATTCAATTCACACTCCACCATCAATGTTTCCCAGACTCTTGTAATAAATGAGGATCTTAAATGAGTTATCTCAGCATCATCGGTATACTCATCTCTGTGTTGAAGTAATGCTGTGATCAATAGGTAAGCCTGAAGCTGTTGTGGCAAAATGCTGTTTCAAAGAAGAGATCAGAGTCAAGAGTCTGTGTGTATGAGGAGCCAATTTTATTGACAAAGAAAGAAGGCTGCTCCTGTGAGCTTCAATCCACTTTATATAGTATAGTGTGTACGTGCGTGCAAAACAGATGCGTCTTATCTTATTAATTGTTCCCCCGCACATTGTCCCTTTCCTGTCCCATGACCCCTTGCACGCTGTCATGCTCTCCATCTTTTGCTAAATGTGTTTACCACTGTGTGTTCCAGGAATCTTATTCTAGGAATCCCTTGCCCAAGCCAATATCATATAAGCCATAATAATATAATACACTATAAAGCACAGATGCCCCACATTTTTAAGCTCTGAGGGGGCAGTGACCCATAATGTATGGGTAAATGTATCTAAGTCGATTGTTGTCCCTTTTTTTATCCATCCATTAATAAAGCATGATTGTTAAAGGTGTATGTATTGCATCTATGTGAGAGATGAGGGGAAAAAACACTGTTATTTATCAGAGAAGTGAGTCAGAGAAAGGGAGAGTAAGAAACTGTAAATGGACAGCTATGATGTCATCTGAAGTCCCTTACTTATGCTGTGCTGTATCTAGCTAGCCCAGACAGGAGCAGACAGAGAGGAGGATCACACGGATGATGCACACACTGAGCATCCTCGGAGGCAGCAGCGGGAGCACAGTGTAGAAGGCAGGTAAGAGAAAAAATTGCAATTACAGTCTTTATGTGTTTTAGGGGATTGGCTTCGAGATAAATGTACCCCTCCTATATACATACACACAACTGCAGCTGCTGCAGCCGCCTACGATATCAAAACATTAGCATGTGTTCGTGCCTGAGTGTGACTGCACTCCAAACACACAGCTTTGACACATGGCAATAGTATGCAGGCATAAAGATTGAATCCAAACTGCCATTCTTACTTAAAAGTTGTAAATGATGCATTTTATAAAATGGCAGAATATTGGTGAATAAATTAACATTCCACATCAGTGTTTTAACAGGTCTTTAATTAACGTGCACCAGACTGTAGAGAAAGGAACCAGGCATGCATTGGCTAGAAGGTCTGTATAAAAAAAGGATCAGGGAGAGCCTTGAAAGGGATGCCCCTGCTCTCTCCCTCCAGCGTGATGGGCTGGGTGTGGCAGGTCGCAGCAGACTACTTATCCTTCCCACCCTGAGCATTCAGATTGTCGGCAGTAGTATCGTCTCTTTGCCCCTCAGTTTTGCATGATGTCATTACCCAGACAGAAGGTCAGACAGTCTAGTTCAGGAGGACATGTTCTGATCTGTTCTAATGAACTGGAATAATTGCCTGTTATGTATGGAAATGCCTGTGTCAATGTGAGCACGGTCTCTCTGTAAAAGGAATATTCCATTGTACGGGTTCTTATTTGGCTAACTGTTCTAAATAGGTTTGGTTTTCGACTGGACTAGCAAAGCAGCAGTGCAGCATCCCCTTTTCCTATTGCAAATGCAAAAAATAAGAAGTACACTGTCACTCACAGATGGTTATCCTTTACAAGAGTTTACCAGCTTTCACATACCGGATAAATGTGGAAACACGAGCATATAATATTACTGACAGAAGGGATTCCTCTGTGTTTAATCCTGTAGAAGTGATCTCTGTCTGTTACAGTTGTCAGAACAAGCCTCTGCTAGGTTTAGCCATATATTTTATAGTATAATATATACTTTCAGATTATGAACACTTGAGTGATTTCCCCATTTTAGCAGGGGTTATGCACTTGTTAGCGCTCCGTACCATGTTCACAGCACCTGTAGGTAGGACTATTAGCAGAAAATTTAAATGAATGCTTGCTGCAGTGGTGACCAGACTGAACCTGTCCACATAGTTTGCCTCTCGGTGAATGACAACATTGGATCGCTGTGTTTTATCCATACTAACTACGATAGCTCATTGAAATACACCACCCTGCTAAATCTGAAATTCTTCCCCCTCCCGTTTCTGTCCTCAGGCTCCACTACATCCTAGGTCACGGTCTCCCTGGTAACCTCTCATTGAAGACAAGACACGAAAACAACTACAACAATGATAAAAACCTCATCAGCAACATATGATGCGGGAAGCGTTCTATCATTTACAAGTATCATTTCAAAGTAAAGCAACCTTTTAGACAAAGTGAAAGCTTACAAAGTGAAAGCTATGAGCCGTATTGTACATTGAGTGTCACCAGATGAGTTGTCTCCTGGACTGGAAGAAGACCTCTTTCTGTGAACCCTCTCAGTGAATTTTCAACAACTAGCTGTAAATATTTACACAGTGTGTCTGGCAGCTTTGAGACAGAGAGCACCTTTGGAGCCTGGTGATGATTCTGTGACCTTTCAACTCATGGTAACCCCTGAGGAGCCCTGCAGGCAGGGCTGGATGTGAGACTGTGGCAGCCTGTGGTTGCTTGAAATTGGAGGAATCTCAACCACTCATTGCACTTTCTTCTGTACTACTCAACGCTACCCCTCCCTCTCTTCACCACAGGCAAAGCTTCTGACAGGAGGGAAACACGCATACTCATTCCGGGGAAAGACTCACTCATACACATCTAGATGAACTCAAACACGTTAGCATACTTCCTGGGAGCCAGACTGCTGTGCTCTGAAATATTCGTCATGTCTTCCTGTGTCACCTGCAGTGGCTGCCATGTGTCAGTCTGTATCTGAGTAACACGTATTACTAGTGTCTGTTAGTCTGTGTCTGAGTAACGTCTTGCTAGTGTCTGTCTATCTGTTACAGGGCGTGATTACACATCCCCACATGTATATGGAAGACTTGAATGTGTATGATTCTGTCTTCTAACCTGTTTGAATCCACCACGTTGCTATGGGTTGTGCCATGTGTTCCCAGCTGGTTGACATGTGGAACGTGTCGGTGAGCAGGTCCAGCCGCAGGGCTATGGAGCTCACCGCCTATCCAGAGGCACTTCAGGGAGGCTACCACAGAGTGACCGGTCTCCATTACATGTCGTCCTTCTCTGATGCTGAGGACTGCTGTGATGACACTAGCACAGGGAGTTCTCTCACCATGGACTGGCAAACACAGGGGACTGACGACTGACACTGTTTTCACTAGCCAAAAGAAGCTGACGGTATTATGTTACCACCATAAATCCACCTGAAAATACATTTACACATAACATACACGTATTTGTTGGCAATACAGGTGTGGATTGTGAGTAGAAATAAATACCATGAAGAGAAAATCAGTGTTGATGGTTGTTTATCTTATTTGTTTAACTTCAACTTCATTTGTTTGTTGGGCCCGTCTCTCTACCTTCCTATCCCAACTTGCAACCCAGTCTTGCTGCACATTTCATTGCCCTGGTGTAATTAAATAAATAAAACATTCCTTCATACAGTACTATAATGATGGGATTAGTTCTCAGATTGATTACAGTCTGAAGCGTCACTTTAGAAGTATTGGAGCATGGAAATCTGTGTTGTGGAAATGTACCTTTTGTTTTGTAACCAACCTAACTGCCCTTATTTTGGACTGTCTCACTTGTAATCCATTTCTGTGCATGAACACCACCATACATGAGAGAAAATATGTTGCCAGTTGATGAAATGCAGGTTAATCTACAACATACTTGTTTGATGGTTAGAAAACTTTGACACTAGTCAGATTATTGGGGTGTAGAGAGGAGAGTGTTAATAGTTTGTCACCTACAGGCCTCATATCAATCAATCAATCAATCAATCAATCAATATCAATATCCTTTATTTAACCAGGTAAAAGTCTCATTGAGATTAAAATCGCTTTTTCAATAGCGACCTGGCCAAGAGGGCAGCATAAAACATTGTTACAATAATAATAACAACAGTAAAACATACAAATATAACTGTCACACAACACAAACGAGAGAACACAGTATCCAGTTAAAATGTAATACATAAAAAAGTTAAAAAGTAAGTAAAACAGTGTCAGGTAATAGATGTATGTATATGGTAACACTAACAACAGTCTGTGCTTGCATGTATGCTGTTAAGCCTAGCCTGTAGCCAGTACCATTCCACCTCTAATTACTGCGTCTTTAATTAACGAAACATAGTCAAGTATGGTAACCTTACTTCATACTGTGAATTCCATGCCCCGAAGACAGGGGCTGGTCGCCACATCAAACAAACCCAAGCGTGACAAGGTGTGTCAGTTGTAGGCTATGCCATTGCTACGCAGGTATGCAACAGTTTAAACGAATTTAGTTTTAAATCCCCAACATGTCACAATCTGGGTGAGTGGGTGGACTGGTATGCGTCACGCGGGGTATAAAAGTCTTACCGGCAGAAAAAAAGTGGTTCAGCTCACTCTCACTTTCAGCGCTGGATAGCCTAGGCTGCACACTACAACTGCAGTCGGACTTATACCCTTTATTAGCCTACAGTTAAGTAAGGTGGAAAAACTAAAGCAACCATGATAAGAAATGAAGTTTTATCCTGTTTTGTTTTCTATGCCGTACTTCTTATAATTAAGATGTACATTATAGCCATTATAACGGGACAAGTGAGGCTGCGTAAAAAGGTGAGTGGTTTCCATCCATCGATCAAAAAGTAGGACAATCATAACACACTCACTAATTTGTACTCAAACTACAGCACACTGTAGCCCACATTTCGGAAGAGACTGACTCTTTTGTTTTACAGGCTTTTGCCAACCCTGAGGATGCACTCAGACACGGAGGCTTGCAGTTCCACAGAGAGGACCCGGATGTAGAGCGCTGCCGGAGGTGAGTGTATTCCTCTGCATTTAATCAACTTGTATCTTGCAGTTGTATTATAATCAGTGCTGGGGGTAAAGTCTAAAGTTTTTTGTGGTAACGAGTAACGTAATGCGTTAGTTTTTCAATTCAAGTAATCAGTTAGTTAGTTAGTTAGTTACTTTTAAAAATAAGCAAATCATTACTTTTATAATATTAATTCTGTTTCTTTTGTTGTCACTAAAGAAAGCAGTTCGCACACTGTTAAAGCTATTTGCTTAATAAAGGGTTCAGCACCAGCTGTAACGGTTCGTTATGGGTCATTATTTTTATACGGTACATTTTGGACTTCATAACTTGGATAAAATAAATTGTTGATTTACCAATATTTCAATGTTCTATTATGTAAATGACATATCTAACTTGCTGAAAAACATAGTGGTCAAACTCAGGTACCTAAATACATGCCATTTAGATGTATTGATAACATGTGACGTATGCAATATTTCCACCCTGTTACCTACATAGACGTCACTGTTTAGATGGGTTTTCAGTACATGATTGCTTTCAAAATGACTTTTTAATAAACCATTAATGCCCCCTTCTCTCATCAGATATAAGTTTTTATAATTAAAATATTTTAAACGCAAAGGTATTAAGATTTGGTCCTGTTTCGAGAAAATACAACATAATTAAGGCCAGGGACACAAAATGTACCGTTACCGTATAAAAATAATGACCCTTAGTGTCCTATGATTAGTTGAAAACCACTAAAGTGAAAGGTATTTTTTTCCCCAAAAAATTCTTGGCACTGTACCATGTAAAATTAAGTTTCACACTGAATGGAACTAACATATTCTAATATTTAATTCATTTTTTAAACCTACTATAGGTAACTTATAGCGGCCTTTAGAGTTTGCTAGATGTATTTCTTTACTGTCGCAAAGCCAAACTGACGTGCAATTGTTTACATTAATGACTGAGTGCTGGACTGCTGCTGTCTGATGTCACATCTCCCAGGAAATCCAGCCCGGTGGCAGACGAAATTGCATAGTGAATACAAGGCTTCTAGAAAACTGATCTGAACCGCGATTTTTCCATTCTTCCATGGCCATTACATTATGCAATCACCAGAAATGTAATTATAATATGTTAAAAGCATAAAACTACATATAGTAGCTTTAAGTTTCTTACCAAATATATAACAGTGCACCTGAAATATTTTCCTTTAGACATGGCCCAGTTACTTTACTTTTCTTGTTTATCTTTTATGGATGCTAACCTAGTGTTGGCAGCCTATGGGTTATGGTTGACTGTTTTAACTTGTCATGAAATGGTCCATCCTGAGGAAAGCAGATGTTTTTCTGACAGTAAAAACTTTACAGTCTTTCTCTCCCCCTTCAAGGCCCTATGACGCAGCAATTTATGATTTTATGATAGGAAACATAGGCATTTACCTTTGCCCCCAATATTTTTTTTTATGTCGTCATCTACTAACATCTACTGTTTTGTGCAGTTTCTAGCTGAACTGTTAACTTGTCTCTTAGCATAATATTATTGGAAGGTTGTTTTGTGGTTGGAAAGGAAGCAGCAGAAGGTCTGGTTGGCAGTTCAGGAATTTGCTCTGCGTGTTTCACACAGTATTCAAGTGTGATATATAGTATATGCTATCCGATATTCTAATGACGATATGCAGGACGACATCCAAAGCAGGCCTCATTCTGATACATGATTCTCAGGAAATGAATCATTAAAAGTCATACTAACCTGCAACTACAGAGTACACTGTATTAAGTAATAGGGGTTTTTCAATTGACACACACAATTGAACAGTGTAGAAGGAATTGCCCCTCAG
Organism: Polymixia japonica; assembly: GCA_900302305.1. Lineage (NCBI taxonomy): Eukaryota > Metazoa > Chordata > Actinopteri > Polymixiiformes > Polymixiidae > Polymixia > Polymixia japonica. Next base: position 42,526 of record OMKK01045013.1, read on the forward strand.
ATTACATGCTTTAATTTAGATGATATTGAATGAGTCACTTAAATAAAACTAATACTGAATATCCAAAGACAGAATGCATTCTTTGGTAATGGAGATGTATAATGTCTGGCTCATGGTTACAGTCAGCTAACTGAGTCACGTCCCAACATTATGCTATGAATGAAAAACGGATGTGGGGGTGTGTTGTATGTGTGTGTGTATTTATGTGTTTGCGTGTGTATGCGTGTGTGTCTGGCTTGTTTAAGTGTGCGTTTGTGTGTGTACATGCATGCATTGGTGATTTTAAAGGGGTAGTGGGGGTACAATTTGCCACCCCTGATTTGCTGCTGAAAAAAACTAAAACCTTTTTTTTTTAAATACATAAATACTAGCTTGAAAGTTTCTTGTTCAAGTCCCACTCCAGTCGTTTTTTCTTCTTGGTTTTTCAGAAAAAAATACTTGCCAAACGCAAGCAAAGAGCGCTGACATGGGTTATTTGAGAGTTATTTGAGGGTTTTAGTATCTTTCAGTTGTTTGTCTAGGCTAGCCTCGTCAGAACAAGAAACATTGCACGTCATGTCACGGGGGAATCGTTTTTGACTCTGCTTAAACAAGGATGCGTGTATCAGCACAAAAATGTCAATCATGTAGGTCTTTAAGGTGCTGGATAAATAACGAGTCTAGACAACAGAAAAGGATTTCTGCACACTTTAATCCAAAGTGGAACACTGCATGGGCAGCCTAAAATCGCTTACACCTGCATGCATGACAGTGTTATGAACGCTTCACTATTGTGAACTGAACCAAATTGTATTTTCTCTCCTAGGGCTCACCTTAATGACATGGAGAACATCCTCCCTTTCCTGTTCTTGGGTGCTGTCTACTCCCTGACTGGGCCTTCCTTGGGTGTGGCCCGCCTTCACTTCTTGGTCTTCTTAATAGCTCGTGTGCTGCACAGCATAGCCTACCTGCTTGCTCTGCGGGCTCCCACCCGCTCTCTGGCCTACATCATTGGGCAGGTGCCCTGTGTTTCCATGGCCCTGCAGGTCCTCATGGCAGTTGCAACGTTCGCCTGACATCACTCAATTCGGAACTGAACTGGTGGTGTTCAGGCTTATTAGATGGCAGTAATAATGTGTGGCCTTTATCAGTCAAGGGATGATGAGAATACCTGAGAGACATGGCTCATGGAAGAAAGAATGATAGAGTGCAATATTCGGTGTGTTCTTACACTGATGCTGGGTTTTGTGAAATATTGTCAGTATTGTATTTTTGTCATTTTATACTCAAAGTTAAAATGTGAGAAATTCTTCCTCTCTGTTTGAGGACGTCATTTGAAGTCATCATTTGTGTTATCATGTGCTGTACATGTATATTTCAGATGCAGATGAAGGTTGGTGGTTGTTTTGTCTTTAATCTTAATTTTTAGTTGATTAATCTTAATCAAATGACCAAGAATAAGTAATGGATGAACGTACACATTAGATTAAACTTGTTCATCTTAGATTGAGAGAGTAAATGTGATCACGAACAGCATATTTTGTAGTACTATATGTGAAGCCCTTCCTTTGGTATGTACAAAACACAAGCCACCTCTAACTTTGGTAGATGTTCAACATATGGATGAATGACTTGAGAAGTCACAGAAGTCACAGATATCCTGCAGTATTCTGGGAAGGTTTATCTTTCCTACAGTATGTGTTTTTCCACTGCTGTGTTGAGATTTGTTTGTCTATTACATTCAACAAAGGCCTAATGGATACTGGCATGCCTGAAGATGTGTTGAGTGTTCCATGCAACATAGCTTTATAACAGTCAGTGGAAAAGAAACTGTTCCATTGAAACAATTTCCGAAGTTCATTTTCCTCCATGGGACTTTGGACCAAGAAATATCGTTTGGCAACGACCAAGAGAAAAGGAACAGAAAATATGTTATAAATGAGATAAAACTGATATTTTATGTTTTCTAGTATAGTTTTATGTTAATAATACATTGCTGTGAGTTAATTTAAAGTTTTTTATGGTAACTTATTATTTAATTTAATGTATGAGCTGATGTGTTGCTCAAATGAGCTTTCAATAAAACAATTTATTCAAGGAATGCATTGAATGTGCCATTCTTACCTGGCCAATCTATGGTCACAATCACTTAAGTTATGCAATGCAAAATTCAAAGTTGACATTATCTTAATAAAAATGATTGAAAACTTTAAAACTCCCTATTGCTTACTTTCTGGGATTTGTCTAGTCGTTTAGTATAGAGATCCCACTGTTGACTTGGCTTGGTGTTGGAGACAGTGTGTTCTGTTCAGGGAAGAGGGCCCCACTGTGTGTGTGTGTGTGTGTGTGTGTGTGTGTGTGTGGGTGTGTGTGTGTGTGTGTGAGAGTGATGATTTAGGAGCTCACGGAAAAGCTCCAGCATTCCTCTGCCTATTATGTAAGGCCTTGGGTTGTACTGTGTTCACTGAAAGGTCCTCAGGCTAGGGGCTGCACATTTGAACAAAGGTATAGAGACATAGGCAGACAGACAGAAGACTGGTCTTGGTTTGTATGTCAACCAGTTCAAAAATAAAATCAATTTTTAAAGGGATACTCCGACATTTTGGCAAATTGAGTCAGATGAGCAGATTGATACCATGTTCATCTCTATTTCCAGTAAAAGGTTGGGTCTGTTAGCATTAGTGTCATGACTGGAGTTGGGCATGGGCAGCTAGCCTAGCTCCCCAAAGTGAGGAAACAGCTGATGAAATGCCAAAATAAAATCTCTGACTTTTTTTTTTTTTACAAGCTACTTACTCTTGGAATTATTTTGTCCTAACAAATAACTACAGCTTGAGAGGCTGTGTACAGCTAATAATCACTGCAGCCATCAGGACTAATGTTTGTTAATGTGACATCCAAAACTTTGTCATTGAAAAAAAATGATTTAACTCTATTAATCTCCTTGGGGAAAATCCCTTTTCGCCCTCTTGTCTCCCCTGGAGCAGGTTTTTTTGAGCTGATACATGCATCCTGGTGCTGCACAGCGGGTTCTCTCAATTAGAAATCGTGCACACAAAATAGAGATTGAAATGTATCTTGTGTGCACAAGAACAAAACAAAAACGAGGGCACCAATTAACCAAAATGAGGTAAGGATTTATATCTTGTGCCCACACTATTTCGTTAGTTCGATGCAGTAGCCTACATCATGGCCACGATATGATTATTTTTTTCACCATGGCCAATGCAAGGAACCATACTTATCTGACATGGCAGGGTTCTAATTCCAGGGGAGCCAGGTGGAGCTGGGCTAGGTTGTTGTAATAACCTGAAAGACATCACACGCTCCGGCACACCAGCACCTCATATCCTTTCCTAATGGGGCGGTCGCATTAACAGAAGACTGTGTGAAGATTAGCTTTGGCTACAATTCACTTCCATTCAAAGACATGCAAAGCAGCCCCCAGGCGTCAGGTCTCAGCCTTGAAGCAAATTTGACATGGTGGCCAACGGTGGTACTGCAGCCTAAAATTTGCATGCGGCCCAAAAGGCTTTTTTCCCATAGACGGCCATTGTAAAAGACAGCCCTCTAAAACTGTTCAGAAGACACCTACAACACCACATAATACCTTAAAACATTCTTTGAATTACGTATTTTTTAAACATGAAGGCCAATTTATTTAAAAATCACTCAGAGCCTTATAAAACCTTGTTTTTTGTGTGTGACGTCAACTCGGGGTACAGGCCAATTGAGGTTCACTTGTGGGCGCGTGGGAAATGTAAGCAGACACTACTGCACATGACCGCTGGGCTGTATGCCGGGAAGTAAAACCAGGAAGTTAAAAAAAAATGTTGCTAGCAGCTTTCATTCAAATGAATGGGCGACCGTTTTCCCGTTCATCCTCCAGTTATTATAGAACCTCCTTGATCCCTATGTGTTCAACAACAGTCCACCATTTCACAGAATGGATTTAATCATCTATGAAATCATGAAGCTGCTTTACAGAATAATCAATATCGCAAATCTTGGAAACAGTGGAGACTGCTGTTTGCATTGCAATCAATTCCACAATTGTATACCAGTCATGTGACTAAGTCAAATTGGTCTAGTGGTATTGTGTGTGATTATAACTGTGCTTTTCTAAATGGCCCACTACCTTACTAGTAGGTGTAAGCATCATAAAGCCTGAGAAGTCCATGAGGACAAATAGCCAATAGGCTATGGAACAAATTGGACTCAGGTGACCTTTTTCCCAGTATTTTTTTATATTTAAAAAAAAAAAGATTTTATACATTTCTTGGATTTGTTATTTGTTACATATTCATTTTTGTCCTTTAGTATGAGTTAATAAATGATACATTTGACCTGTGTGGCCATTTGGACCTGATTTCTCCCCTGATTACAATGGTTAAAGACTATTTTCAGTGCCAACCATAATAATGATTTATGAGGCCTTGTCCTTTGAAGGAAAAAAGTAAATATATTGGCTTTTAAATTGCCTAGCCATTGGATCCTTTAAAAAAACCTTTATATAGTCTGCGTAGCCTGGCATAATGTTAGCCTTTATGTTGTGAAAAATTACATTTCCTGGAAAAACCACCATGGCGAGTTGAGAGCAGCTTAATAGGGGCCTGCTTCACCTTGAAAACTGTTGTGACCTGTAATTACACAGGACACAAAATGTTTTGAGAGTCATCCATACATGAATAATCCAAGAGCTAAAAAGATACCTCTTCCTAACTTGTAGTAACTGTAAATAAACTGCTAAATTTGATTCAAAAGAAACCCGAAACCCGGGTTAAGCAAATTTATGATCACAGCAAGACTTGAAACTGGATACACTGACAAAACCACTAGACCAATTTAACATGGTCATGTGACCAGTGTAAGTGGTATTGATTGCAGTGCAAACACCAGTGAATGTTGGTTTTAATTGATTATTGATTGTAGCAATTTAATTTATTATTCTATAAAACAGATTTATGGTAATGGAAAGACATGACATCCAGACTGAGAAATCATAAGACTGTTATGTTAAAACACATGTAAATTTGACAAATGAGCTGTACGCTATCTAGGCTAAAGCCTGGGCTACATTTACAATCTTAGAACAAGTTCACAAAACTGCATTTTGTGAATATTAAAGTTTTGTATTGCCAAATTGATTCAAAAGAAAACGAATGCATCGGTTCAAGTCCTCATGACATTCGGGGAAATTTTGGTTTCCTTGGTTAGACATATTTCTGCATAAAGCAGGATATTGAGGTGGGACTTAATGCAGGGAAGGGCTTGATTTGCTTGATAGACTTGACTAGATCAAAAGTGGGCGCGGGACAGTGAAATTGACATTTTACTCTAATGTGTTAGCTAGCTACGGTTAGCTATTACATGTAATATAATTTTATTGGCTGAATTTGTTGTCTACGCCTCCAAATGCAGGATGAGTCGTCAAAAAAAAAGTGTTATTTTCCTAGCAGACAGAAGGATCAAGGTGTAAGAAGGCAAAAAAGTAATTTTTCATTTCATGTGGCCTTTAAGCAAAGTTATGATCACAGCAAGGTTTGAACCAGGATCTCCTACCATGTTGCTGACGATACCATTAGACCAGCTTGAAGTGCCCATTGTAAAATTATAGTATTAATTCCAGCGCAAACATCAGTCAACAATGTTTTGGAGATGTGCAATGTTTACTTAATTGATTACTCTAAAAGTTCAGTTTAGTAATTTGATAGATGTGGTGAAAAAGCATAAATCCAGATTGAGAAATTGTGGATGGTACTGATAAAACTCAAAAATGAGCTGTAGGTTATCTAGGCTACAGCCAAGGCTACAGTTATAGTCTTAGAAAATATTCACAAGAATGTTATTTTTTCATCCAAACCTGTAAAAACAGTGCCAATCCAATAGAAGTTTGCTTGTGCTAAATGCATACAAATATATGAAATGAAAAGACAATAGCCGCCTAATGATACAGGACACACATTACACAGGACAAGACACTAAATTACACAGGACACAGGACAGGACACACAATGCTGATTGCACCACCCTCCGAGCTTTCTTTAATAGCTCAAAGGGTTGAAGCCTGGGAAACCTCACACACCGCAAACAACCAAGTATCCAGCCATTAGTCCCAATTACAATTATCCTAGTTCACACACTTACGGATCATTATCTTGAGTGTTTTATTAAAGTGCTCCACCAGTCTTATAAAGTCTGAGGGTGGAAGACGCTCATCTGAATAGTTTCATGCAGAGAGTGCATGACATATATGATGTGCTTTGGTAGGTCAGGTTCTCCATCAGGATCCTGACCCGGGAGATAATGTGAAACAGAGCCTGTGCCACATTCTTGGCAGAAGTGGTGCGCAAAAGCACTGCTTCAGGCTTTAATAATCCACAACTAACACAGTCATATCCCCATGTGTTATCCTCAAATGGCCTAACCAGGTCCATGACAATTCTTTAGAAGAAACATAAACTAAGAGAAACGGCCCCAGAGGTTTTTTTGGGGTAGCTTGGAGGTTGACTAATTGACATTTATGGCAGGTGGCACACCACCTACATACCTACACATGTCTGTGGAAAG
>OMKK01045015.1:0-10284 GCA_900302305.1 Polymixia japonica
TTAAGGCCTCAGTCTGAATCTTGTTGGGGTGTGTGTGTGCGCGTGTAGGAGATGGCACGCTGTCCTCTCTGTCGATGTGAGGTCAAGGCCAGTCAGCTGGTGGAGTTCCCACCAGAGGAGATGGAGGACAGCACACACTCTGAGAAATGGAGGACCAGCTCAAAGGTACACACACACACACAGACACATCGGGGCAGCAGCTAGCTGAACTTGAGCTCTGGCCTGCGTGTGGACGGGGGCAAGTGAAAAAAGAGTTTCCTTTGGTGATAAGTAAAATATTAGATTACACTACTTACACACACAATCACAAATTTATCAGCTGAGTCCGCCAGCCAACTTGAACTAATGCTTTCTAGACTTTATGGGATTTCCCAAACTGAATGAATACCACACATACAAACACAAAACTGCTTTGTTAGTTACTAACTTGTTGTAACTAAGATATTTGTTGAAAAAAAACAAACAAATTCCACAGACAGATTTAGCAACTGCATCCACAAATTTCACATGACTTTTTAAGCTCAGTGCCGCTTTAAAACCATCCTCTAAGTGGAATGTCTCCAAGTGGAAAATGGGGGTGTGGTTAGTAATTGAACGCCATGGCAACCAGTGATAAAAGTCTGCTCCACCACCAGACAGAACACAGTGGCGATGTCTTGTGTCACATGACAGCTTGGATAGTGATGCATCACACACACAAGTACTGTTTTTGGAGTAGCTTGAAATTTTGAACATTTGGCGCAAAAATCACTTATTTGTCAAAAATGCAATGATAGTGACCATGGAATCAATTTATAGCAGCAGCGGTTGGCATAGCAACATAATAAACAGCTCAAAAATGCAAAATAAATGAAATACTGGAGGTAGAACTATATTGTTTAATTAGAAGGCTGTTTGTGTTTTTCTGTTGTTTTTGCTGCGCAGGTGGAAGCAGTGATGGGAAACCTACACAGGCTGCGCTATGAAGACAGCAGCATCAGATGTTTGGTGGTCTCTCAATTCACTCGCTTCCTCACCATACTGGAAACCCCACTCAGGTTACACACACACACACACACTCACACACACTCACTCACACACACACACACACACAGACTTGAAAGAGAAGGTTCTGGATTTTTAGATGTCTATACTATTGATAGTTTTTGTGCCAGAGTATTTAGTTTAAGAGAAATTACAGCAGCCATCCAGTGAGCGATTGTTAGCATGCTAGTGCTAGTATATAAATTAAATGTATTATTATTTATTATTATTAGTGCAAGGGAGTTATGGAATAATAACTGTCAAAACTGCCTCATCCTTTCAAACAGTTGGACTGCTCCTTTTTGGCTGGACCGCAACAGCGGGGCCAGTCCTATAAATGCAAATGTCTGTCCGTCACTGACTGACTGACTCACTGAGTGATGGAAGTTACACCATTGGTCAGCTAAGTGTTGGAGTTTCCCCATTGGCTGATGTATCCATTTCAAATTAAAAGCCCTCTAGCGACAAGGCTTTTGGCCACAATTTCACAGTCCACCAACAGCTTTTTTAGAAGAGAATACATTTCCTTTCTAACATTTTTCTGACATAAATTCTCTCGTATGCTTTAAATCCTGTCTGTCTTTCTTTCTCTCTCTTTCTCTCTCTCTATCTATCCTTCTATCATCCATCCATCCATCCATCCATCTATCCATCTATCCCAGAGAGCACGGTTTCAGTTTTGTGCGTCTGGATGGCACTATGACCCAGAAGAGGCGGGCCCAGGTCATCCGGGAGTTTCAGAATCCTGCCCCTGACAGCCCTGTCATCATGCTGCTGTCACTCAAAGCCGGAGGGGTGGGGCTTAACTTGACCGCCGCCTCCCATGTATTCATCATGGATCCTGTGAGTACAGATTCAGACACACTTCCATACATCACCCCATTTATGCCTGTGTGTTTTCTAGATCAAAACAGATCTAAAGGTTCTCTGCTAGGTTCCTAGCAACTATCGTGCAGATATAATTGGTTGTCGGCAGTTGTTTTTCATGAAGAGGTAAACTTATTAATCATTGATACATTCACAAGTGAATTTGTGAAAAGACCCTGCATCTTCTTCTCTGTGTGTGTGTGTGTGTGTGTGTGTGTGTGTCCTAGGCATGGAACCCCGCTGCTGAGGAGCAGTGTATTGACCGCTGCCACCGCCTGGGCCAGACGAGGAAGGTTGTTGTCACCAAGGTAGGACAGATTCTAACTTTAACCTGTACCTAACCAGTACTATGACTTACAGCATGTTATATATTTATATAACTGATTATTATAAGTGATTATTATGAATTATGATTCATACAGGAATAGAAATGTTACTTCCTTGCTAGTATTTCGGCAGACCATTGAATGTACAATGTATATCTAGGCTTATATTTAGTTTGTCTGTCCCTCTAGTTCATTGTGAAGGACTCAGTGGAGGAGAACATGGTGAGGATCCAGAGACAGAAGCAGGACCTGGTAGAGAAGGCTTTCGGTTCCAAGGCAGTGGACAGGAAATCGTCTCGCATTGATGACATCAGAGCCTTGATGGAGCTGTAGACATCTGCTCGTCTGATTTTGATCTGATTGGTCGGCACTGAGGCCAAACCCGCCTGTGTCTGAACGGTTTCGGTGGTTAGGCTCTGTTCTGTCTCATTGTCTTCTGAAAGATTTCATAGAAATCACAATGTTGCCGTCTTGTCTGCAATGCAAATCTTGTTGCAAACAGTTCTATTTCACATTTGATTTTATGTGGTCATTTGCACTGATTAACTCGTTGCACATTACAGGTGCAAGCATTCCTAGCTCGCTGGCTTAGCTTTCATTTTCTCATCACAATGGTTAAAATATTTTCTCTGTTTGAATACATATCGGAAGTGTGATATGTAGGGGACGCAGATTTATACAAAAAAAGATGAAGGCTCAGCCAAAGGCACCATTTCCCACATGGTGTTAGGCTGGGTCAGTTTTGTTATTTTCTTGTAATAGTTAAACCACCCTTGGATCAGCACTGGGAAAAAAAACCACTAATACAGCGTAGAAACTGATGCAGATCTCTGATTTTGAAGTGTCAACATGCCAAATAACCACTGGAAATCAAGTTCTGAAGATTTCAATTATTAGTATGTTTGATTCTTTTGAGTTTGTTCCTTTCACAATACAGTCTTTATATGGTGTACATAACCCACTTTTCATCATTTTGAGCAGTTTTCATGGTACTTTTCTATGTACTAGTGGAAATAAAATTCAGTCTAAAACGACACACAGTGGAGTGTCTTTCTTTAACGTAACTCTGCAGTTATACTTTTTTAACAGATATATGGTATTGTATAATAAATGTTTAATGATCTATTAAATCAGTATTAGAACGGACTATTATGGAATCAAGGCAAAAAACAAAGGTAACTAGCCACAGTTTAATCAATTCTTTAATTTGACAGGGAAGTACAGTTAAGGGAACAGATCTGCAGGGATAGGCAGCACTACGTACCACTTCAACACCCATGCATGTTCAGCATCAAGTAGTCTGACAAGACCAGGAAATGGCATATTTGGAGTTTTCTCAGCCTTCAATTATTTCCGGCATCTTCTGGGAGTGTGTTCAGAGGGTGTGAGGTGCGTATTATAAGAGTTACTCAATCAAGATAACAATTCACTGTTGGGAGCGCTGGGCTGGAGTGGGGGAGGTTTTGGCAACAGGAAGTGAGGGGTGAGGCCGAGTTAATTTTGTTGTGCTCTTAGCAGCAGTTACAGTAAGTGAGGTTTTGTAAACAGTGGTAAGGCAGCTGGTTACACTAAATACAAGTGAAAAAATAAAACAAAAAAATAAAGAGGTCATGGCACACACAAAAACACACCGGGTCGCTGCTGAAACGAACGCAAAAGTGCAAAACGAATGTACATGCAGGGACATGAATACAGTTCACAGACTATCGAGGAATCTCGGGGACACACACAGACGTACATACGAAACCGAATATCAACTCTTCCATAATTTGGATTTAAATACATCAATACTTGACCCACATGTTAACTCCATGTGCCATGCAAAAAAAAACAAAAAAACAACAGGCCTTGGCCGTATTACAGTATATGACATGACAAAGCCAGAGTCACAGGGAGCTGGTGAGAGTCTCGGAGGCATAGACGGTGATCATTAGTCATTAGTGGGTGAGGGGTGGGGGAGGGGTGAGCCAGTCAGTTAGCTTGCATAGCTGCTTCAAACTGCTTTAGGGGAAGAAAAAAAACATAACACTGGAGCATAGAGAGCTGTGCTAGTATCAAGAAACAGTCTTGATTCTCTTCAGCGCCTCAGCTTAGCCCAAGGTCATTTTCTTTCCCCGGCTGCGGATCAGAAGGGACTGGCTTGCCGTTGTCGGTGAGTGTTTTCACAAGCTTGGATTACCCTTTGGAAGACTATCTGGGTATATGAACGTACACCAGAAATATATCTGATTCCCTCAAATCCACAGGAACACTTAACAGAGAAATGAAAGGACAGAGAATGGGAGTTGTTTTAAGACCATTTCGATCTCTCTCACTCTCGCTCACACACACACACACACTCACTGACTCACTCACTCACTCACTCAGTCACTTACACACACACACGCACATAATACAGAGTGAGGCCCCAAGAGGCATTCGATCAGTCATACGTCACATCAAGCTCTCTCTGATTGGCTGAGTGGCAGTTAACTCCCCGCCCTCACAGAGCCTTCTGCGGTCTCCAATTGGTGCTCTCTCTGTCCGTCACTCTCTCCCTCTTCCTCTGTTGGCCCCTACTTCAGGAAGGAGTCGAGTTTGCGTTCGATGTTGACGAAGGAATCGTCGCCCATGTAGTCCGCCTGGCCTGCCTCCCAGCGCTGCTTCCTCTCCTCGGATGAAATCTGTGGAGGGGGTGGAGGAGCGGAGGCTACCACCTCCCTCACACCCTCGTGGATCTTATCCTGCGCGGCAGAGACGGAAAGACACAATGAATAAATGAGATTGGAAAGCGATACCTTAGAAGGAGTCAGTTCTGCCTCGAATTATGGCCATCGCTCAGTATTCCTCCATGTGGAATGTTCTCACGGGGTATTTGTTCTTCTGTGAGATACGCGTTCACGTAGGCAGGTCACCAGAAGGGTCAGAGTGCAACAGCAACCTCATAGCAGCTAAGGGTCCAGCTTCTTGCTCGATGATAGAACAGCACAGAGTAGAATACAACAGAAAAGAATACAATAGAACACATACTGTATGTGCAAGACAACCTTTAGCCAGTTAGTCTAGAACAACAATTTATTCACACTGAATTCTTATAAGTGATAGCTTTTAGCAAAAAGTCCCAATGGGCTGTCTCCTCCTAGAAAACAGTTTGAAATAAATAAAATAAAAAACAGGGTGCTTGCCTGTATATACTGTAATGCACTTCAGGGTGTGGCGCAAGCTAGCTTGGCAGAGTTGCCATAGCACAAATAACCTACAACTGTTGTGTCTAATACTACTACGCGCACACATTTCACAAGAAACGCTACCACATCGCTAGTTACTTCACAGACCAAATGCGTGCGACGTGGCAACATCCTGCTAGGAAAGACACCGCTCTTGTGAAATGCTGGACTTCTGCTGAAGGCCTGGCTGCAGATTCATTCCGTGTCCTGCTGAGAGGACAGAGCTGTTTACCAGGCCAACACGCCATTGAGGCGTGCAAGGGTGCGTCAAGGTTGTGACTGTCTGTTCTCTGGGTATAAAAGTAGCGATAGCAACTAGCAGCAGTTTGGGCAACAGATGGGGAACGAGGAATGCAGAACCAATCATCAGCCTTTTCTTGTGTCCATGACAAATTAAAAAAGCCGTCACTTTTCAGTGGGGCTTCGAGAGAGAATGAATCTTTGATGCATTTCACAAGCATCCTGTTCTCCCCTGCGAAGTGCACTCAGTGGCACTTCAATTGGCACTTTAGCCACTTGGTAAACGCACATCCTAAGGGATATGAGCGATCCATAGAGACCTGCCTTTGATGTGCCCGTCTCATATCTGAGAGGAGAGCGACTTCGCCATATCAATTATCTGCCACGTCAAGGTTTCAACACACACAAGTTACCCCATAATGATTATGCAATAGACAGACAGACAGACACATTGCTAGCACCCCCCACTAGACAGACAGACAGACACACACACACACACACCATGCCAACTTCTAGTGTAAACCCACAGTCACCTCTGTGTAACCGGTGTTGAAGGGTGTCTCTCCGTAGCTCTCTTGTAATAAGGGCAGCACGGATTTGGAGTAGAGCTCCCACCACATGACCAGGTAGTCACGGTGCAGCTGGTCAGGGGACAGGGAGTGACCTTTGACCTCCCCACTCTGAGCATCGTAGGAGTAGTTCCATGGCTTCACCTTGCCCAGGAAGTGGACCACCTTGGCCTCATGGCCGTACCTGTATAAATACAGCACGCAACAGGCTTGTGAGAAGGCAGGAAGGAGGATGAAAGAAAGATGTGAAATAAGGAGAAGGAGGGAGAGGTAAGAGATGGAGATGGAGAGATGGAGACAAACACAACACGGTTCATACCTATTTTGCTGTCTTTTGGGTCATAACAGTCAGTGTGAATACTGAATGCAATTCATTTTGTTGCCCTGTGTGTGCGCAATATATGAAATCTGTGTTGTGTGTCATTTAAAGCATGCATTGAAATGAAATGATACAGACATGAGATACAGACATAAAGAGACAGAGAACAAAAGCCAGGCTGACATAATGAGCCTAAATGAGTAGGTAGTTGCTCTATTTTGAGGCTGGTGGTAGCAGAGTTTGTTTTTGCTCCATGTCTCTCAGCAACTCCTTGTAATTCAACACCCAGAGATACACACACACACACACACACCGCCTTTGAATTGACCTTCGTTGAGCTTCACGTCCATCAAGACGACACACAAGCACTCATACACACAAGACAAACCAGGGCAAGAAGCCAGGCTAAACCTGGATGCATAAATAAACTCTGGGTACACCACGTTCTGTCTGTGTGTGTGTGTGTGTGTGTGTGTGTGTACTGACTGTTTGAAGGCTGGTAGGTAGGAGTAGATGGCAATGCTGCTGAGGTTGTAAATAAAGGGAAGGTGCTTGGAAATGTCTGCCGTCGCCCAGGTGTTAAAGAAACTGTTGAGAACCCCCTGGTCTCCACCTGCAGACATGCACGCACACACACACACACACACAGAGTAAAAACATAGAAACACACCAATAAAAGTATGAGTGTACCAAATGTACAGCTTTTGATTCATTTCTTGCACTGCGCTGTAACTTTTGCTACTTAATTTCATGTATTCTATTTTTTTTCATGCATTCTATTTTTTTCTTTATTTTTAATCTTTTTTTTAACTCTTTAATAATGTCCTTTTATAATGTGTTTCTTTTGTACTTTGTCTTAATGCTTTTAATGTTTTATGTAAAGCACTTTGAATTGCCTTGTTGTTGAAATATGTACACAAAATAAACTTGCCTTGATTCGGTAGCCTTCCCTATACTCAAGACAAACAACAGAGACCTTCTTTATTCCTATAGTCTTTAACTTCTCTGACCTTTCCCATACAGACGCAACCCTCCCTCCCAACCGTCAAACACTACACACCCCCGCATTCCCACGCGGACCATGGCCTTTCTGACATGTATTAATAGAAACTATAGCAGGGTGTTGACAACGCAGTCAGCGGATGCTGCACATCTGAAGCGATGTATGGTGAAATCGCGCATATCACACACATCACACACACACACGCGTGCGCGGCGGCCTCTTTGACACCGTCTCTGCAGCACACAGAAGGGCAGAGGTGAGCTGGTACGGAGAGAAACCCTTTGGGTCCACCGTTAAAGGATCCACCGTTAAAGGATCCACCTTTAAAGGATCCTGCAGTGCCGCGTGTCTGGAAATTAAAGAAATATCTCAAGACACGCCCGTTTCGTACGGTTTTGACGACATTTCTTCATCATCACTTCCTTGTTTCTCTTGGTTACGTGGGTCACGCACCGGGAGGATGGATGAGATGGATATCAAAACTGTACCAAACATGGCACGTCTTGTCAAGTCAAGTCAAGTTTATTTATATAGCCCTTAATCACACTGCAGTCTCAAAGGGCTTCACAAGCCCACAGTCACAGAGAATTAAACGACACCCCCTGACCTTGACCCTCCATCGGACAAGGAAAAAACTCCCAGAAAAATCTTAGTTAGGAAGAAATGGAAGAAATCTTGGGAAGCCAGACATATCTTGAGATATATATATTTTTTAATAATATCTATGTAACATCTATGTGTGAAAAGGGCATGTTCTGATCGATATTTGCGGAGTCTTTTTCCCCCCCAAAGGACACTATTGGAAACTAAGGGTCCCAGCCAACTGAGTCCATAAGTACCGCTGTAAGTCTATAGTTCAGTCTATAGTTCAGTTACTGACGAACCTACAGTATCAAACCTAAGAGATTATGTAAAGATATGGACAGAAATAAAGGCTTCACCATTTTCTGTTTTGTCCTTTGTGGGGGTGTAGTTAGGCTGATGATAATGTTGTGAACCGATGTGCAATATATACTTTTTCACCAATAAAAGTCGTTCTCAGAAGGAATTACACAACAGTTAGCGGTTGGAAATACAAATGAGAGAGACTAGAAGCAAAAGAAGAATGGTCTCACCGTCGAAGCTGCCATTCTCACTGCAGAATGTGAGCAGCTTCTCATGCGTCTCATTGGACGGTTTGAACACAAATACCCCCGAGTTGAAACAGTCTGGCCAACCAGGATCTGGCGCCGCAGATAGCTCCTCCCTCTCAAACAGCTCATCTACGTTTGACAACACCTGTTAAGAAGAAACATTGGGATTAATTTAGCAATGTTTTCAACATATGAAAAACATATGTAAAACATTGCAAAATGTATACATTTTGGCCAAGCTGAAATGGTTTTCACTGCATATTATTAAAATATGTAGAAACTAAACAAGCAATGTGATGCTTTATTGCTTTATAAATGAGGCCCTGTGTACCAATGGCTCAAGAAGGAATATGAAAATCCACAACTAAAAGATGGAAGATTTTCTATCTTCTATTTGTTTCACTCCCAACAGAAAATACAGGTACAACTTTGAATGAATCTGGCTCTAAGGATTTATTGGTTTACTGGTACATTTGCAAAGCAGTAGCCTCTTGGTCTACTAACACTAATTTGAATGCACGGTGGGAAAGTCGCCACAGACACCCGGTTCTTAATACTCATAATACTGCAAATGCAAGGGCTTTCATCAGTGGACCATAGGCTCAATCACCAGTGTTACCTCATTCAGTGATAGATAGTGACTTAACAGACATTTATTTAAATGAATAACTTCAGAGCTCTTCGAGATTGCCACTTTAAGTAGTATATTACAAAATAGGGGTCAATAACATATTTTAGTATTTTAGTAATATGTATGCGTTTATTATTAATTACTGACTCAAAAAAAGAACATTTTGATCAAAATTTTGGGATGTAAAATGGGTTTCCTGTGAAGTTAAATGAGCCTGGGTCCGTGGTGCTTGGTCACATATGTTGTCTGTTGACGTAGGTATTACGTTTCTCACCAGCGTGTCTGCGTCCATGAACACACACTTGCTGTAGTGTGTGAGAGTCCAGCAGTGCAGCTTGGTGAAGGTTACTCCCAGGTCTGGACGCTTCATCATGGCCAGGTGGGCTGTGTCACAAGAGTCCATGACGTCTACGACACGCACCTCATCGTAGATGGAGCGCAGCGCAGTCCTGTAACACACACACACACAAACCATAAATTAGTTTAGGTGGGAGGGTCAGTATGTTACACATACGTGTGTGTGTGTGTCTGAGTCTGCAAGAGAGAGTGAAAGAGCTAGAGCAAAAGAGAGAGAGAGAGACCCAGAGAGAGAGGGAGGCCCACAGAGAGAGAGAGAGAGAGAGAGAGAGAGAGAGAGAGAGAGAGAGACCCAGAGAGATGGAGCGATAGAGACCCAGAAAGAGAGAGAGAGGGAGGGAGACCCAGAGAGAGAGAGAGAGACCCAGACAGAGAGAGAGAGAGAGAGACCGAGAGAGAGAGAGAGAGAGAGAGAGAGAGAGAGAGAGAGAGAGAGAGAAAGAGAGAGAAGAGAGAGAGAGAGAGAGAGAGAGAGAGAGAGAGATGGAGAGATAGTTACCTGCAAGGCTCTGCAACATGTGGTCCTATGAGGGCAACCAGTTTCCTGGTTGTGTTATGGTTGCGTAATGATTGGCCAAGAACCATTGCTCCTTTGGCATAGCTGTCATTT
>OMKK01045018.1:0-13991 GCA_900302305.1 Polymixia japonica
CACATGAACTAAATAATGGAACATTTAATTTGTATTTGGGCTTCATAGGAAAGCGTAATATGCTGATTTCATTGTGGGAACAGGTGTCCTTGTGTGACACATCCATTAATCAATCTAAACTTAACAATGAACTCCTGGTTTGGGTGGTCACCACCTTTGACCTGACTCTTTGACATATACTTGAGTGAGACTGATGAGGTTTGCACCCGACTGAACCTGAGACTGTCTCAAGTTAAACAGCCAAAGGCTGCTGTAACTGGCATAACATTACCAATGCAGGTGCTGAATGAGCTCAGCAAAGCTATGACTTTGTACATACAGTAGGCCTATAGTGCTGTGTTGAACTCTTCATGAGAAGGACATTTTGTCAATGAAACACTTGACTGTGTTGCTATTTAACCTGAAAATTAAACATATACTGCATCCTACATTAAGTTATTGGAAGAGGAAAATATAAATACTGACCATTACTATTTTACTAATTTATTCTTTTCCAAAGAATTTTATACTGGAACATCTGATTTTTTTTCCTAAACAAATTTAAAGCCAAGGCCTTGGCACTTAGCCTTCAGTTAGAGCAAACTTGACACAAAACAATCGAGTACAATGACTAATATGGTCTAATCAATCACTTGCATATATATAACATAAAAAAAACTTCAATTACAAAATCATTACAGTACCAGAAGGTGACCACTGGCATGTTTGCAGTGAGAATGAATGAATGAATGAATGAAACCTTTATTTTTTATTTCTTAATTTGCCCTGCACAAAGAGCACAAAAGAACATCAAAAAACATCAACAACCATACATGACAGCACATAATATAGCATAAAACATAAGCATCATAAAAACATCGTTGTTGTTTAAAAACGTCATAAAAAGCATCATTTTGGAAAATCGCTAAAAGACATCAAATGCAAGTTCAAGAAAGTGCCAAATTCAGACCATGTGATCAGCGCTTATTAAGCAGCTAAATGCTGTGTGGGACAAAGGATGTGATGCGTCTTTTACTCAGCATCCTGGGTATGCTATACCTTCTCCCTGAAGGTCAAAGTGCATATTCAGATCATAGAGGGGGCAGTGGATCTGCTATGATCTTATGAACTAAATTCATGGTGTACTGGTCTGTCATGTAAGTAATGCTGCACATTGGTTCCCCAGTTATCTTGCCACCCAGTTTAACAACACTGTACAATTTGTTCTTGTTTTGTACAGACAATGCTCCCCTCCAACGCTGAATACAAAAGATCAATATACTCTGAATGAAGGTCTTGTAAAAACAGTGTCAGCATAGTTCTGTCCACATTAAAACTTCTAAGTTTCTTTAAAAAGTAGAGATGTTGTTGAGCCTTTGCAAACCTAGCGTTGGTGTTAGTATTCCATGTCAGTTTACTATCAATAATAGTGTCCAGGTACTTGTACTCCTGTACACTTTAAATGGTTATGTTGTTCATAATTACAGGGGACAGAGAGGAGTTTCTTCTGAAATCAATGATAATTTCTTTAGTTTTCTTTGTGTTTAAAATCAATGAGTTCAATGAACACCAGTTGTAGAAGTGGTTAATTTCAGCTCTATACCTGGTTAAAAAGCCTATTAGAGCTGCATCATCTGCAAATTCTATCATTATTCAATTATCTTGATGACTAACACAGTCATTGGTATACAATGTGAACAGCAAGGGTGAGAGGACGCAACGTTGTGGTACCCCAGTCTGACTGCTGATGACAGATGACATACTGGACATACTGTTGCCTCTCAGCAAGGAAGTTGTACCGTATATCCATCCTATGGGGGTATGATTTACACCCGTGCTACCCAGCTTCACTGTCAATAGATCTGCCTGGACTGTATTAAAGGCGATGTCAATCAAACAGTACACCCAGACAAATAGTAAGGGACCCCCCCTGAAGGAAAACACACTGCAAAGCGATTGCCAACAACACCATTGCCAAAGCCCCCAATGGTGTCATAAGAGAGCGACAGATTGTGGTGCTGAAACATTGCCCTGAATCTCAGGTACTGCACAGTGCTAAAAGAACTTGCAACAAATTGTCACACATTATCAATAAGCCGAGAAAAAGCAATTCAGCTTTAGAGATCGCAACAAAAACAACCTGAAAGAAAATACAGCCAAAGCATTCAGTTATAATAGGACTGAAGACAGGCACCAAACAATAGCAGAAAACAAAAAGAGAGGCACATCAATCCATTCCACGGCTACAAAATTAGCAGACCACTTTTGTCACTTCTTTTGTGCCATCTTATTTTCTTTTGAAAGTTACTCACTCACACACACACCCACACACACACACACACACACACACACACACAAACACACACATGCACAAAACACTTCGTAAACCAGGTCCAAAGTGACCTTGTATAGTTTTGATGAATCATAGTTTCCATGGTGATGTACCTGAAACGCAAACAAAGCAGCTATGCGGCTGTCATTAGCTTTGCAGCTTCTAGAAGAGATTGATAGTTATTTTTCTAGGGACAATAGAATAACCTTCTGCAGTTCTCCAGCGCTATGGCCAGAGGGGGCGATAAGGAATGATTATAGCAGTGCAGCAGTGATGAGAAAGTCAAAGCCTTACTGAGCCATTGAAAAATATTAGTGGAAAAAGTAGCGAAACAACAGCCGAAGATTATATGCGATCAGAAACACCCCGGGCGTCTGCTTTGTTCACATTGTAGGGTAATGTTATTCTACTTTCTTACTACCCAGTGAAACGTAACATGTCAGTGCATAGTCAATTAGGCCACAGGCTGTGAAGTGATGATAGACGCTGGGCAATAGGTGTAAATTGAAAGAATCACCTCTCCTCTCCAAGCTCAGCAGGGCGGCGTGTGGCTGGCGACTGACAGGGTTGTTAGTGCTCTGTAGCGATCAATCTATTTTCCAGCCCAGCTAACTGTGATTATTTTGGAAGGGGGAGATGTTAAGTCTACCTGACAAGGATTACAATCAAATATGTATTCAGATGCTATTATTTTTTCAAACTTTGCTTCCCTCTCACTTTGCCGGTGAGGATTCCATCCTGGTACTGGTCTTTTGTTTAACATCCATTAATGTCCAAGTTTTCACTTTGCAGCCACCTAAGATGTATGCTAAATAGAAATGAAGCTTTAAAAGTAAGAACGGCGACAAGAAAAACAAGTAAACAAACATACTAACTCACCTTTTGCTACAGGATTTGTTGCACAAACACAGTTCCCATGCTGTATTTGGTCACATCTACTGCAAAGGGGCAGTGGTGCTTGGGAATTCAAGAATCCCCTCGAACAATACAAGTATATGATTTCTCTCTGTATTTATTTATTTATTTATTTATTCATTGTTATTGAAATTAAATTAAGACCACACATAGGGCCTGTAGCTCATTAACCGTTTTGTGTCTTTAATGAAACCCTGGGGAGGACCAACAACTTCCCACCATGCTCCTTGTTTACATGTGGACGTGGATAATGTTGTGATGATTAGTTTCGTGTTCTTTGGGAATTAATAAAGCTAACTGGTTCTGTTGGTTCACAGTGGCAGTGATCCTTCAATAGCAAACAAACAAAATTGCAATAACAAACAAAATTGCAATTTATACATTATACCTATAACCATTAAAGTGGTTAATAATAAAGAACTCAACAGCAAGACTTCCTGCATTGGCGCTGGCTGTGTAATGGTGTGTGGCATGCTTTTACTGACATCATTTTGAGTAATCACTAGGGGCTTAAAACCTTTTGATGGTAGAATCTCCCAGACCATAATTTGCTATCTACAAGGTCTTGGCATATGGCTTATATTATTATCATGATCTTCAAGCTTTGGGTGAGTACCTGGGCCTCACTGATCAGGGTTTACATCCTGGAATACATAACTCCCATAAAAAATAGATTATGGAATGAAAGTTATCAATCAGAATTGCTGTTTTTTTCCCTTGCCCTGTGCACTGAAAGGAATAAAAAGTAAACAAAATGTATCTAACAAACATACCTTTCTGCCTGAAATTGATTTGAGTGAAAATTAGTGGAATGTTGTAAAACTAAAGGCCAAATAAGAAACCTTAACAGTCATGACAGCAGTGGTACATCATGGCATCTGCACTTTTCTCATAAACCAGTTTTCAGTTAGTTGGACCCAAAATATTCTGATGAATCCACCCACGACATACAACTCATCAACTGTCCACACAAATGTTACATGTTGAATTGACCGTCAACACTTGCCAAGCAGCACTCAGGAAGACAAACAGGCAAACTGTAATGAACTGCTTTGAATGAATGATTGTTGGTGGCATCTTGACAGTGTGTTCTAGTTCTTGAATTATTATTTTTCCTAAACTATGCAATGCAGTCCACACCAGCACCGATATACTTCTGACCCTCCTTTCAATGGGACTTATACTTATATTGGTTATATTTATTTTATATTTTATATTGATCACAGTGCACTTCAATTCTTTTTATTTTTTCCAATTTTCACAATGGTGGACCTGCAGCTAATATCATTCCATCCTACCCAATTCGGAGATCAAGGAACACACAGGAAAACAAATCTCAAAACAATTTAACACCGCCTAAAATCAATTTGTTTGTTGCCTCCAAATCTCCGATAGAATCTCATCATCTTGCAAAACCGCTAAAAAGCTGGAATATAAAGTATCCCTGAGATGAAAGAAGTCTTCTGTGGTGTACAATTTTGATCGCGCTATGCCTTCATTTGCCAGACGCAGTTGGCAGTAACAGGGTGAATAAACACAAGGAATGTGAGCAGAATGATAACATGTATGAGACATGAGGCACAGGTTTCTGGCTCGGAATCAACCAAAACCAGAACGCAGAGGCCCAGCTGACTGACTGTGATATCTCAAATAACAACAAACCCTGAATGTTAACATGGAAGTAAATAATTTTAAATAACCCCGGTGTATTCACTGGTGTCAGTTTAAAAGTAAGATTTACAGTATGAAAGCGAGTCACTCAAAATAACAAAGCGTACTCTGTAAAATGAGAATTAGGAATGAGGGGATGAGTGACTAAAAATAAACTCGATTTCACAACTATTCCTCTTTCTGGCAGACAAAGAGCACGTGATCGTAGGTAAAGCGGCTGTTAGTGTCATGGCAGTCAGGTTCATTTGGTTTTAATGTCAGTCTCTGAAGGCCTGCAGCTGGCTCTGGGGCTAATGAATTATGTTTTTGGCTGTGAATCAGCCAGTGGCACTGCAAGGCATGGATTAGAGGTTAGAATATGCATACATGCATGGTTTCTGGGTGTGTAGGCCAGTAGTGTTATGACGGTGTCATGCTCATATCTTCAGTCAGCCAGGTGAGGCACGGAGATCAACTCGGCGGCCAGAGGGCTGTTTGACGAATCTAATTTCCCTTTCTACAAATGCTGAGGTGTAACACTGAGGTGAACGGTTTTACTGAGTTGTGAGTTGCTTCCTGTGAGTATTAAGTCCCCTTCCTCTATCTAATTATGCATCGTATTCAATTATAACACGACTAATTAGAAAAGATACCAGTTCAAATCTCTGCTCATCTACCCTCGGCCTCAGTTTATCAGTCAATCAGTCGACCACCGATGCATGCTAGCTCTCCCCACTATCTCCCTCATTCGCTCTCTCTTCTCCTAGTTCATTAGCATTCTTTTGCATGGTGCTTGCCCGGCTAAGCATTTACTGAACCACCTGCTAAATGGTTGTGATTACTACTGTGTTCTGCTGTGATAAAAATGGTCTTTATATGACCAAATGGTGCATGAAGGGGATTGTACCCACTGACCATGGCAGTGTTTATCAGTCACAGTGCAGCTGAGTGAACTATTTTCCATGTGAAAATCTTCCATCGCTGCATTGAAAATGCATGCAGAGCGACTGATCAGCTAAGCTTGTATAACTTGTAAATGAACGCCTGTCAGTGAGTAATGATGGTGATGTATCATGTACTTTTTAATATCCCCCTGATCTCATTTGATCTCATCTCTTGTTTCCCTCTCTCTCTATGTCTCCTTAGCCCTTGTTATTATTGTTGTGATATTTTCATTAGATGCCTTTTTATTAGATGATTCATAGGCACCGGCCTAAAGATGCCATAGAAGTCACAATTGTATACGATTTCAGCTCTTATTCGCCACAATGAAGAATTGTCTGGCAATTCTCACGCAGGAGGAGAGATGCAGAATGGCGAACCTCGACTTTATTTTCTCTTTTAAACTTGTCAAAGAAGCTGCTTCCTAGTTATAGAGCTGTTTGTTCAGTCAAAGGTCTCTGGAAAATGGGTCACAGCATGACAAACACCTTTGCTTGGCCTAATCAGGCTGGGGGCCCAGGCTGATTCATAGTAACGCTCTCCGGAGTAGTTAACGAGTGTATAGGTAGCTGATGTATGCAAGATGTATTTGAGGGATGAGGGACTGGTTCTTCGTGAATGATTCAGTTGTGCTTCTTTCCATATATTAATGAACCAAACCATACTCTGATGTGACCTGAACTAAACTTGTTTGAACTCTGCTCTGCTCTGCTACATTGGCTACAGCATTCTAATTCAGGAGAATGTGAATTAGCTTCGACCAACCCAGTGTGGATACAGTGTGAAAAGGCGCAATATTAATCGTCGTAGGCAACAGGCATCTTTGCAACTGGGAGCAGAATAAACAGGATTAAGAAGTGTCAGTGTTCGACCACACCGTCCTTCTCTTCTCTCTTTATCATGTATTCCCTCCCTCCTTCCTAGACATTTTGCTGCGTTTATTTCCCTCGACACAAACGTATCAGACCTAACATATCGGAGACAGCCAGCCTCCGCTAGAGTCTAGTCTGATGAGATGCCATTTTGTCTAACCAATGTTTTACAGCTCTCTCAGGACCCTCAAAACAGTTGTTTCCCGGAATAACTTGACATTCAGTGTCTGGGTGTGTATTCATATATCAATTCATTAAAGCTTTTTGATGCGTTTCAAAATATAAACTTAGTACCTGTATGGCCATTGTTTTAAAACGTACATGTATGTATTTCTGAAAAGATTGTCTTTTTTATAGATTAATAGGTTAATCTATAAAAACAGTCACATTTTTACTGTGAGTTAACATCAACTACAGCAGTTAGCTGAGAAGGAACACATGTTGATCAAAAGTAATAATTTTAAAATGTTGCATTCAGATGATATTTATTGTAAATAGAAAGGGATCAATATTCAGCTAGATGCTTTCCATGATGAGGAGTCTGAGACAGATTAATCACTGCACATGTATCACTATCAATCCTATCAGTCACATTCAAAGATGAATGGACATTGGATCATAGCCATGAATATCTTAAACCAAACTCTCATAGCAGTCTAAAATGCAACAAGTACCACAGGTAGAAGTAGACAGAAAAAATAAACTCCTGTAGTTGCTGCGACAATCATACATGTCCTTTGTCACAAGAGGCAGCTCTTTGTTTGAAGTCTATCTCATTGATGTGATGCTTTGACATTGACAACAACGGGAGCAACGGGAACATCATGTGACAATTTCCTGGCAACGAGATATATGCAATTTACGAGAGGGTTGTGTTTTGAGTGCAGGGTGGAAAAAATTACGCAGCTGTTCAGAACAGAAAAAGACCACATTTAGCGTGTGCATTTGACCCCGATTGCGATATAGTTTTCTCCTCTTGGCAGTCGTTTCTCATTTTTAATTTAGAAATAATTAGAGCAGCAAATGAGCAGAAAACTTAGAATCTTCGGTGATATTTCTTCTGTAGTGGATGGGCAGGATGCGGGGTGATGATGAGAGGATGAAGCCTGCTGCGCTTGTTACGGCGCTGGAACACCTCAGACCACGTGATCAGGCGCACAAAGCGATGCTTTATAACCTGCTTCTCCTCACAGACACCACAGTCCGCCTTCCTTTACTGTACTTCACACTGACAACAGGCGCATCATAACATTCCCCTGGCAAATCAACAAAACAACAGCATTTTTTTAAAATCTGGTTTTCACTTTTTTGGAGTTAGTTTAATGGTTGATAAAAGAGTGTAAAAGACAATACAAAGAGACAAAACTACTCCGTCCGTTTTCTTTTTTTTTACGTTATGGATCTACGCAAGTTCTTAGCGCTCAACTAACAAAGGTAAGATTTGCTTTTAGCTATTTTATACTGGTTGTTCATGACAATTTTTTGAATATGAATAATAATAACAATACTGATAATAATACTTCACATTGCATTACCATTTATAATTCCATCCACTTGTACCCATTTTGTCCATATTATTGGCCAAATAGGGCTTCGAGATTTCATTCTAATAGAGGTAGGTGGGCTTGCCTAGAGGTAAAATGTAAGATTCCTTGTCTCAGGAGTCTCAGAGGCTAATAATAATAGTATTTCATAGTATTTCATAATAGTATTTCATTCACAACAGTGATTATGCCACGTTTAATTAATATTTACCTTCCATTTTTTCTAAATAATTTCATAATTTTAAACTCTGCCTCATGGACTTAAATATAAATTAATTATATCAATAGTATGCTTACATATTATATAGTTAGTTATATAGTAGTATCAATAGTAATAGTAATAATAGCTTATCTGACAGCAAACCTTATTGGTTGAACAAATACGTTCACTTGCCGCTCCCTTGATAACTAATTAATTTAATAATCATTTTAAAAACTTAATGATTAATCCTAAACCTCCTTTAATTAATAAGAAAGCTTGGTTGACCTACATACTTAATGCAACCATTTCCCCTGAGGCAGCACAGGTTTGTCATCAACTGTTCAGTTTCCCATTATTGTCTAGGCTGCATCTGTTATGGAGTCAGCTGGTTGATACACAGATTCCTGTAATATCACCCAGCAACAAATTATACCCACAGAAGTCACACTGCATATTGGTTAACAACAATATTAGTTCTGATTCATTCATTATTTTCAAATGTATTCATCCATTAAACATGTTTCTCCATCTAAATGCCTCCAGATATTTCCCCATTTCTTTTGTGATAAAATACACTATATCATTTTATATGAATAACATATTTCTTGTATTTCTTCATAGATACAATTTGTATGAGTCGAATGCCCTTGCACCTCTCAACTTAACAGCCATGAAGTCAGCTCTGCATGGGATAGCAGGCACCACAATGAGTACAATAACAACAGGTCTACAATATATTGGCTCCAATGATGCCAGCTATGATGACCCATCCATCGATTCAAGCCTCATCAAGAATGGATTCCACTTTGAGAAGCCTCACTCGGCCTCAATAAGTAACTCCATCCCAGGACTTTTCCCTGGAGATAAGGAAGTGATTTACAGTGGCCTCCCTCCTATTTACCCAACCAACATATCAGACTTGCTGCTGGGTAATGGGACCTCCCTGAAAAGTGGGGCGATGGAGCAGTGTGGAGAGGACTTTGTAGACAACATGGAATGTTTTATGATCCTGACGCCCAGTCAGCAGCTAGCAGTAGCCATCTTGGCGCTCACCCTAGGCACCTTTACAGTACTGGAGAACCTTATAGTGTTGTGTGTGATCCTACACTCCCAGACTCTGCGTTCCCGGCCTTCCTATCACTTCATAGGCAGTCTGGCTGTGGCTGATCTAATAGGCAGCATTATATTTGTCTACAGCTTTCTGGACTTCCATGTTCTTCATAGGAAGGACAGCCCTGATGTTTTCCTCTTCAAGTTAGCTGGGGTAATTGCTTCTTTCACAGCTTCTGTGGGCAGCCTGTTCCTCACCGCGATCGACCGCTATATCTCAATCCACAGACCCATGGCATACAAACGTATCGTTACAAAGACCAAGGCAGTCATTGCCTTCAGCATGATGTGGTCCATCTCTATCGTCATCTCGCTGCTCCCTCTGTTAGGCTGGAACTGCAAGCGTCTCAACTCCGTCTGCTCTGATATTTTCCCCCTTATTGACCAAAAGTACCTGATGTTCTGGATCGGAATGACCAGCATCTTGGTCCTATTCATCATCTACGCCTATATGTTTATCCTGTGGAAAGCCCACCACCATGCCGTCCGCATGCTGAGCCGCAGTTCCCAGAGAAGTGTTGTTGTCTACACTGCAGACGGCACCAAAGTTCAGACGGTAAGGCCCGAGCAGGCCCGTATGGACCTCCGTCTGGCCAAAACACTGGTTCTGATCCTGGTGGTCCTCATCATCTGCTGGGGCCCTGTTCTTGCCATCATGGCATACGACCTCTTTTGGAAGGTGGATGACTTTATCAAGACTGTGTTTGCCTTTTGCAGCATGCTCTGCCTGCTCAACTCCACTGTAAACCCTGTAATCTATGCCATGAGGAGTAAGGACCTGCGCAGGGCTTTTCTCAACATCTGCCAGATGTGCCAGGGAACAGCGCAGCCTCTGGACAATAGTGGTGAGAGTGAATGTCACAGTAGGAGTTTAAGAGGTGCGGCAGGGAAGTATGGGCCATGCTATGGAAAGACCAAGAGAGTGAAAGTAGCCCAGGTTACTCTGTCTGGAGCCACGGAAACATCGACTGCAGAGCCAGTCTAAAAAGCAAGCTATGATACTTCTGCATTGAAAGAAAGACACTGTAGAATAGACCCCACCCTAATACTGCTATGTGACTGTGAAATGTGCCAAAAAATGAAGTTAGATATTAAAACTTAAAAAAAAAAAAAAAAGCTTTCATTGGTTTAAAAATGTGGCATTCCCTGTTATCTCCAGGTCTATTTGTTTATTTAACCTCATAGCAACATTGTGACAGTAATGCAAGCTCAAACTCTATTTATTACCATGCTAACCTCCCTTTAGACTGATGGTACTGAACTGCTTGTAAGTAAAAGTGGCATCTTTTGGGTGATGTGGATTCAAATATTGATTACTTTGTGGCTTTTGTCGTAAAGGTGTTTGATATAAAACCATTCCAATGAGTTTATGCATTTTCATGTGTGAAAATCAGTTAATTCTGAAAATCTATAATTCTCACAAGAGCAGGATATCATGCATTTTGGAGATTCTGTCTGTTTCTTTGTTCCAGTTTCTTTTCAAAATTCTTTGTGAAGAAAAATAACAATTATAATTTGCATTTTGAGTGGGTTTTTTGATTAAACGAAAGTGAAGCAAAACAATTCAGAGACCAACCTGGAAATTTTACATAACTTTTTATTACTTCTGTACTATATAAAAACAATGATGGCATTTTTGGAGAAGCTATACTGCCATATTCCTGTGAAGAAATCAGTGGTGCCATTTTGTCCTATAAAATGTATGCATCAGCAGAGGATATGAATTATATGAATATATGGGCTACGTTTTATTAAAATTGTCACAATGTTAAGCTGTTTTTTTTTCAAATAAACAATGAAATGCTTGATTATTGTTATTATTATTATTAGTAGTAGTAGTAGTAGTTTAAGTATTATTATTATAATCAATAATAATAATAATATTCATATATTTAGCAGTAGTAAGAGGAGTAACATTAGTATTACTTTACACTATTGGATAAACCTTTTCCTAACTGTTTACAACAAACCCTGAAAATGGCAAACAAAGTCAGACACTCCCGTTGAGCTGTGGAAAACATTCCAGTAAAAACATTTCATTGGGGCTGGTTTCCTGGACAATGTTTATGTATATGACTGAAAAAAAAGCGTTTGTTTGTGTGTGTGGAGCGGGTGGGGGCAGGTAGTCGCACTGCGAAGGCAACGATCATACTATATTTTGTTGCACAATACTGCCACCGTGTGGCTACCTGAGTGAAGGGGGGCAATGCGATAGAGTTTGACATGGACGAACAATAAAACGTATTTTTATCAACACAAAAAAAACAGGTGAGTGTTCTCACTACGTTAATTCAAAACACAAGAAGTGCCGATTACGGCGATAATAACCCCCAACCAATCCCCAAATCAATCAATGACTTTCGTGGCCCAGCCGCTCTTCCCTTTAATGTACTACAAGACCCAGCATGCACCGGCGCACACACGAACCATTAAGCGCACGTGACGTCATCAACAGGAGAAGCCGACTGCTTTAGATCAAAAACAAGCAGCTAAGTTACGTTAGCTAGCTACCTAACAGCTAGCCTCGGAGACAGACCAACGTGTGTCACTTGGCCCGTAGCTGCCCCTTTTCTTCACCGCAACTTTTTAATAAGCTACTTTTAAGCAACACAAGTTACCGAGGGTAACTGGAGAGGGCAACTTTTTTCCACCAAAAGGTAAGAAGCAGCTTTTATCAACTGTAAACTAGAGCATACTATCCTGCCAACAGTAACGATGGCTAGCATTAGCTTTGTTTTCCTCTGGCTTGTTTATGGGGCTTAGCCGCCGCAGCTAAAACGTACCTGCTACCTTATATACACACAGCCACAGCTGCGCAGATGGTCTTGCGTTTGATCGTCAGCAAAACAAAAAAGGGGGGTAATTTACGTTGAAAATAGCAGGTAACAAAAGAGCATGGGTTGGCTTTGAGTGAGCTAACGCTATCAACCCTAACAATCCTCACTCTCTTCGTCCCGATATGTAAAGACCCTCCTGTAAACACACTCGGAGTCATGGCGTGTGGAGCCACCCTGAAGAGGACCATGGATTTCGATCCGCTGATGAGTCCGACATCCCCGAAGAGGCGGAGATGCGTCCCCGTGTCCCCGTCGTCTTCCTCTTCGTCGTCCCCTAGGAAGTACCTCCGCATGGAGCCCTCGCCGTTCGGGGAGTCGTCGTCCAGACTAACTGCAGGTAACGGTGTTAACGCCGAGTTGGCCTGCTTTGCTGGTTGGTGGGGGGGACTTTAAACGTGTGTTTAGCAAACACATTGGCGCTAGGTTATATCTGATCAGACGGCAGAGTAAAGTAGACGATGGATCATATTGTTAATCTGACTTGGAAAGCAAGATAAGTGGAGAGGCCTCCCTTCCCCCCCCCTGACCGTCACAACTGTTGTCTCTGACTAACAGGCTCCCCTTTCCTCTCGTTTACATTTTCACTAGAACAAATCCTGAACAACATCAAGCAGGAGTACAAACGCATCCAGAAGAGGAAGCATCTAGAGGGGGGATACCAACAGTCAGAGGGCTGCTATTCTCCCGAGTCCCCATCTCAATCGTCTATTATGAGTGGTTCCTGCATGCCAGGTTTGTGTTGAGACACGCTGTATAGAGACGAGAGGGATGCACTTTTTTCAGAATAAGAGATACAGATACAATACAGTATCATGTTTACACTGTCCTCTGCAGGGACATCTTCTGGAGGTGTTTCTCCAACGAGGAAAGAACAACCTTTATTTACTCTCAGACAAGTTGGAATGATCTGTGAGCGCCTGCTGAAAGAAAGGGAAGAGAAGGTGCGGGAAGAGTATGAGGAGACCATGACTTCAAAATTGGCAGGTGGGTACTCTTTGAACAAGGGAAGAGAAGGGATTTTCCCAAACTGACACTAATCAGAGTTTTTACAAAACTTGGTTTATACCAATCAAATACTGAGTTACGGAGCTTTAGATTTTTATTTTCTCACATAAATGCTTTTCTGGAATACATATGCTGAATAAATAAGATCCTGCCCTGATATGTGGTTGTAAAACAGTTCAGTATTAGAAATTGGAATACAAATTATTGCTTGTTATCACCTCAATGCTGCGGCTGTGGTTCACAAAATAAAATAATCTCCAATCTCATATTTAAAGTAAATAAACATTCTTCAGTATAGTCCGTTATGAGTTAGTATATCTGGAGAAGACTAACCCAACAGCAGCACTAAATACACTAAGGGTTTAATATTTTGCCATGCAGTCATAGTTACATTGCATTTCCCATCTTCCATCCTCTTAATTTCAGAACAATATGACACCTTTGTGAAGTTCACACATGATCAGTTGATGCGACGATTTGGGGAGCAACCTGCTAGTTGTGAGTACCTTCTATTTTCCTCTGTGTTTCTGTAGATCCTGAAAGGTCTTAAAATGCCTTGAACCTTCTTATAAATCAGGGCTTGAAATGGTGTTGAATTTATTA
>OMKK01045020.1:0-12261 GCA_900302305.1 Polymixia japonica
GATGGGATGGTTACATTCTGGGAACACAATCTCAAGTATTTTATCTTTTTCTGTGCTCTGACAAGCCTACATCAGCCTTTCATAACGAGAGTAGTGAATACAAGTAGCTACACTTCACATCGTTTGTCAAGTGTGTTGACAATTTAAAGGATAATTCCTTCCATTTTCAACCTGGACCTCATAGCCCTATCTTTTCTGATCATACCGATCGGCTCTGACCAAAATGTCATCACTTGCTTCGTTATAGCGTACATACTGTCTCCAATAGTCTTTTGGGGCAATCCACAACTCCAAAAACCGATCCCAAAATCACCCAAAACATGTCCTTTTTACAACGGTTACACTCATCCTGCAATGACACAAGTCTATAAATATATGTCATTAAAAGATACAGCAGGACGTGTCTGTCTTGTGTCGTTTTGATGATAGTGTGGTTGTTTGAGACCAACTTCCTTGTTTTGGTAACATCCTTGTTTACTATTAGCTGGCTGCTGGTATTCAGGCACAGATTTGTTGTGGCAAAGGTTTCATGGATTTCTAAGTCTGTTATGCATATTTGCCAGATTTTGAGGATATGGAGGGATGAGTGTAACCGTTTTAAAGGACATGTTTTGGGTGATTTTGGGATCGTGTTTTGGAGATGCGTATCGCCCTAAAAAAACTGTATTGAAGGCTAGCGATCCGACTCAGTATGTACGCTTTAATCAAGCAACTGATGAAATTTTGGTCAGAGCTGATCGGTATGATCAGAAGACATATGGAAATGAGTTCCAGATCGAAAATAGATTAATTTATCCATTAAGTGGCATTGAAGAAAGTGCCATGAAAGCATTTGGTGTGCTGATGGAATGGTATGTAATGGTTGACTGAGAGCTGTAATGCATAAATTGTTCATTGATATGACAGTGCATCCTGAGACGTGTGTGAAACTGTGATTAGATTATGACACACACACACCTCTCTCTCTCTCTCTCTCTCTCTCTCTCTCTCACCAGCACACAGCACACACCCACCACAGCTGAATCTACACCTATGTACAGCAAAATCCTGCAATTCCAGTTAGTGGCCCGGGGACTATTTTCCAATTAAAGACTGTACAATTCTGGAAGTATCTGGCTACTTACGTGGTCTTTGGAGCAGAGGCGACTCCAGCGCAAGCGACTCTATGGACCTCACACGACTCTGCTGCGGGACCGTTTGCTTCCCGACAAGGACCGAATCGGATCGATAACAACCGCCTTCAGGTGCGACGGGGATCCGCTCCAAACTCCTCCCCGTCCTTTCGAACCCGGGATTGTATCTCGCCGGTCCGCACGGCGGGTACCCACCCCCGTCCTCTTGCCTGGCCCGGCTCTGCAGAGAGGACGCACGGTGCTGGGTGTTGGCCACATTGCTCGGCCCCAGGGGTCGGACTTTGTTCTCAATCCGCGTCCCGACGTTGCAGGTAGAAAGCGGGGCCGGTTTCTGCGGCGGCAGATGCTGATGCTTCGGATGCGACTGCGCCTGTTGGGGATGCACGGCGGCCTGCGCCTTAACGTGGTGGTTGTTCTCTGGGTTGAGCATGGAGTACCGCAACCCCGCAACAAAACGCTCAAAAGTCAGGCAGCCGTGCGGCGGGGCGACCCGCCTCAAACACCCCAACACCCCGCCGGGCAGATCCCGGGTGTCTGCGCCCTGCCAGCGGGTCTCAATCTCGGAGATGTGCACATAACCTCTTCCCCCGTCATCTAAAATGTCAAAAAGGGTCCTTAAACTGTGCAGGAACGCCTTGGGCAAACCATCTGTTGAATAGTCCACCTCTTTGGGTTGCATTTTGACAGTTTTGAAACTGTCCGCCTTGCCGTGAAAGCCTTGCTTTCTTGCGCCGATTCTACCATAAATCGGACCGTTCAGTTTGCAGCCCTGTTCAGTCGCTATCAAAGCCATTAAGTTATCAATAAGTTTCTTGGAATGACGTTAAACCAAAACGCACCGATAAAACCAGTAACCCAGAGTTTACATAAACGTATAGCGTCAAATTATACGCGTGTAGAATAACCCAAACAAATACTTGCTTTTTCAATAGAAACGGACTTATCCTTGTTAGGCTTTTCTCCCCAAAATCTTTCGTAAATCGTGTGTCTTTCTCAGTGTCTACTTTGTCTTTGAAACTCTCCAACCCAGTTTTGCAGCTCTTTTTTTGTAGCAGGACCGCCCTTCAAACGTCTGCGCAGATCTGCTCTGGGGTTCAGTGATTGGCTGCGGAGAGAAAGTGCCGCACGTCTATTGGTGGACGCTTGTGGAAGGCAGAAGTTTGAGTTGTGCTTTTGTTATTCTTAATGCCGAGACGTTATTCACCCTCTGATTCATATTGCCCCCCCCCCTTACACACATATATGTTCTACTCAAAATATCGCGACAATACCGGACACTTTAATTATTTTTTTTTTCTGCTTTCCTCTGCTTGGAGATGAGTCATTCATCTCATTGGCGCTCTGATGTGCCCAGACTTTAACTCTTATCTTATTGTCATTATCATTAATGAATGGTGAACTTATTCAGTACCACTGTCACAAAGAAACATCTCGAATTCATTGCATGTAATATTCAATTAATTGTCCTCTTATAATAACATTTTGTAAGTATAGCCTATTCAGCAAATGAAGGGCTACACTGACACGTCTACTTGACGCCACACGCAAGCATCCCTTCACATAAAACACTGACAACCCCCTCCACACACACACACACGCGCGCACGTACACACACACGCACGCACCCACACGTAACAATCAACTACACACATCAGTCATTATTGTTAACACATTGATTTGTGGGAATCGACCTACCGCCTACCGGAGGGCAGGATCTATTAGATTTAATGTAGCATGTGTCTGATAACACAGTTATAAAGAATCGATTTGTGTAGGAGTGGGTCTTGTCGTTGCTCTGGGGCTGGGTATGTACCCTACCTACATACAAATGTCAGAAACTGCGTTTGGATTCAGGCAGCGCAGACCACTGTGTTACTTCATTAGAGGAAAGGTGGTTGGTGAGAGAGAGAGAGAGAGAGAGAGAGAGTAAGAGAGAGAGAGGGAGAGGAGAAAGAGAGTGAGTCTGCACTGTCCTTTTTCCAATTACTAGATTCACAGGGTCAGACAATCCCCCTCTTCTCTCATTCTGTATCTTGCTGTCACGCACACAGGCCTCCGCTGCAGCACAAACATACTCAAACTATCATACATTCACACACACTCCTCACAAAGATGCTTTGCGGAGGTTAAAAAGTGCGTGTGTTGAGACACTAAACAACACTATTGTTTGTTTTAGTTAGTAGAACCATGTGTATCCTGAACTCAACTGGCCAATTAATTCCCTGCAGTCTAACACACATACACACGCACAGACAACACATACAAAACAGTCTGTATTTTTAGTTCCAATCGTTTTTATTGGGTGGATGGATCAAGCACACACACACCGTGCCAATTTATTTTCTATCTTTTATTTGCTCTGTCAGTCCCTTCAAGGAATATGGCTGTACATGTGACCAAGGATTTGAGAGCTGGTTCAATACGGGATGTTTTTTTGTAAGAGGAGGATGGGGGGGTCAAAACCTTCAAATCTTGGAGGAGTTTAATCACAGCTGAGTTACAGTGGGAGGTCGAGGGGACGCGAGGGCGGGGAGTGGATTCAGGCTGCACAGAGATGGAGAGAAGAAAAATATCAAACTAGCCAGAACACAGTTTAAGCCAAAGTCTTACATTATTCAGAAATCCTTTACTGAGAACACTGTCAATGCAAACGTTTTCTTTTATTCACAAGCCTCCACATTTTCTCCTATAGGCTGCTCCTGTGCGCTGGGGTGTTTCCAGCTCTGTATTAGTGGGCTTTCTTTGACTGGTTTTTGCGATGGGTCCACGGCCTGGACTTTGGTCCATTTTGCTCCCTTAAGGTGTTATACGATCTTTGAAAGAGTCTATTGTTTCAATGGTCTACAGCAGAACTGATTTTCTGTTAATAACACCTCATTATATACTAGTGAAAGAGAAAGTAGTTCAGCTGAGTCTCAATGTGGTTTAGGTAACCACAACACAATTCACAATGTCACAGTTTGTCAATATAATATTCTGTACTTAATTTATTGTTATTTATATGCTGAATGAATGTGCAGGACACACTTGATTACAGTATCACTAAATGGAGATAGGCTACCCGTTGCACACATTTGTCTTGAAGCTGTCTGTACAGTCAGTCACACGGCTGGGGATTATCATAACAAATGAGTCGTGTTCTCCAAATAGTTATTTATTGACACAAATGCCAAGCTTTATAGTAGATGGGAACACGCTATGCCTTTGGTTACAATCAGGGCATAAATGTCAAACCTCATTCCAAGGCATTTGGAGGTACTGCGTTACTTTTACCCTTAGTGGTGTGCGTGCACATGGTCATCAGGTTTCGGTGACGTATGACTTCCAGCCAGGACAATTAAATATTTAGCTAGGAACCACTTCCTCATTGTCCTCAGCAACTGTTAATATCTGAGGTTTCTAAGGCATTGTTCTGGGTCAGCGGATAGATTGTAATTTTTTAGGTTTGTTGAAAGTTTTCTTTTTTAAAACACAAGGTTTTATTTGAGCTGTTTATTTGAGATCTGTCTGGATTAGGATCAGCAACAGCCTAGAGGAAGTCTCAGACTAGGGGACAAAGCTTGGCACCGGGAAGCGTCTCTCCTTACACGGCCACATTTTTCTGGTGTGAGAAAGACTCAACCTTGCAGAGGATAAGTAAGTAATCTATGATCAACTGCCCTGAGAGCCAAACATCTAGCTAGAGGGACATCACTAAAGATCTTGAGAAAATTATCAAAAGAAAAACTGGAATACCCACTTACATAAGGAGTCAAACGGTCAGTTTCATGTTCTGTCAGCCTTTGCTCCCACAGCAGAGAGAAGTGACTGCGGGGTTTTACTTGCAAAAACTATGATATGTCTGAATATGTCAGCCTAATCCTCTTCCTGTGACTCTTGGCATTTATTTTACCAGTAAGTCCGATCTGGGAGAATGGAAACTTGGCTGGGAAGTCGACCTGAAGCGCCCACATTCATACAAACGTGCCATGTGGCATCTATGATGGTTTAATCAAATTAGTTCTCAGATAATTGGCCTCATTAAAGCACTGCAGAATTAATCAAGTGATACTAATGTTATCAGGGCCAAGTATTGAAGTAGATGGGTTTGGGCTGGTTTGAAATGAGGCTAGACCTACATAGCAAATACTCAAGAGTGGGGTTGTGTTTTTACATGTAAGCAAAGCCCACTTGGTAGTTTCATTATTTGATCTTGAAAGCCCCCCGTGTCGAGGCCTTTAAACATTTTAGAAGTAGTTTGGTGTTTTTTCCTCGTCGCCAACACTTCTAAATTAACATTAGCATTTAATCCTATGGAATTTGGAGTGTTTCTCAAAGCACTCACAGATGCAAAAGTGATATAAATCCTGACAGGATTAATACTTATTAATGTTTGGATGCTGCAGGGATCATTGGAGCATTACAGTACTGGATGAGACAGGGTCAATAAACATTGAATGGCTGAAGGCAGAACAGCCAAATAATGATGAGGCCATGGCACTGCTGCTCTCTCAATGTTATTAATTGGTAAGGCACATTCCTTTGAGCTAGAAGAGGTTGATTCACTCCACAGGAATTTGTTTACAGTAAGAGTGGAATGCACAACACAATTTGAATGTGTAATTTAATACTCCTAAATGGCCAAAGCACTAAGATTTTTGTAGTTTTTATGTGCTGCTTTATAATATACTGGTCAATAACTGGGCTGTTCTATCCATAAGGGGACAGTGTAATGGAATAATCCAATCTAAGTAGAGTACGTGTGATGAACTCATGTACCGTAACCACTCATTCTTGTTTAGAAGTACTCTGTGTTAAAAGAATGTTTAGCCTCCTGCAGGTTCCTGTAAGCTTGTTAAACAAAACATAGAGGCAACCATACATTTTCACTGTTCCCATATTCTTTCCAGAACACCTGCTTTCCCATGGCTTTCCTCTAGGGAAAAGAGTTGTTGTTGTATGACTACAAAACCACTGTGCTTTCTCTGTTCGGGGTCCATTCTCCATAACTTGACTGAAGAAGTGGACCATATGACTATATTAATTACTATATTATATTATATACTTAAATAATAATTCAATAATAATAACTTAAATAATTGATACATAATTGAAGCAACTATCTCCCTCTCAGTTATTTAGAGCGTGCAATTATTAATTTCCTTCACAACAGTAAAGTCAACAGCTCTCCAAATCTCATCAGATGTCAACCGACCTTCAAACCACCGAATGTTACTGCATTCCATGCCAACAACACATCAAAATAATACCAGATCACAAGCTTAACATTTGATTCCTTCTAAAAACCAAAACAAATTCCTTACCCCCGATTCAACATATTTCGACACTAATATTCATGAAATTTAAAAGCTTGGCACGATTCAGGAATCCTAACACTTTATTCATGTGGCATACATTTGCAGAAATTAAAGTGGTTTCTTTACCAGCAAACCTTTAAAGACTGAGATGAAATTTAATATCTCACTTCAGCCCGCTCTCAACTCTCTCCCCACACTTAATTTCATTAATCACCAAATAACTCATTATGGAAAGGATCTTCTGTTCAAATGATATGGATAAAAGCTTTACTGAATATCTTATCTACTGCATGGCAAGGCATCCAGTAATACATAATAAAAATACATCTCTGTATTCCAACAAGATACATATGAACTAGTGAGGTAAGATGACTAAATCATCATATTTACAGATTTGCGTGTATGTGTGGGTGTATTTAATCCATCAAGGTATTGTCATTCCATTACATCTCCATATACAGTCTTCTTGGGCCCTGTCGGTTGCTCCAGCTTGGGCACTGTAAAACAGACATGAGAAAGATATCACAGGACAGTAGAGAGTTTGCAGACTCTCAAGAGTCTCAAGAGTCGTTCTAGCAGAGAAGATTCTAATGAAATCCACAAGACAAGCGCCTGGGCTGAAACTCTGGAACCACGATCTGAACAGATACGTTTCCTAATGTTCGTACATGAGGTGGGAGTAAACAGGTGAACGGTTCCACGTCCCTATACTCACCCTCTGGTGGCGATCTGTCCGGGACTCTGCCTGTTTCCAATAGCAGCCACAGGTCTGTACACTTCTGCGTCTCCCAGCGTGTCACTGCATAGCTCCCCACTGATGCAGCCACTGAGAGTGGATTATGGAGAGGTTAGAGAGGGGAACAGGGCAGGATGAGGGTAAGATGGGACAGAGTCAAGGAGAGGAAACAAGGCAAGGAATGACATGTAAACCCACTGAATGACATATAATCCAAAACCGGAGTAATCCAGCGCACACCAGGAGTTGGATTGGCACTTGTTTATTATAATAGATTACATGATGGTTGTAGATTATAAAACAACAGGAGCAGACAACGCATTTCAGATGTCGTTGTTTTGTCAGGTTTGCTCTATACTTATATATAAATAGGTATAAATCATATAAATAGGTATCTGTTGGCTCATAATGAACATGTGACTGATGGATTATAATGATAATTCCCTTTTGGCACTGCTCCCTCCCCTCCCTTATCAAGTTTCCAAAAGAACAGGTATCAGTATATTGCATATTGTCATGGTTTGCTATATCTATATAACGACATCTATTTTTGTACAATACTGTATATTTTTCCATGATATATTTGTCTATGATATTTTTTGTATGAAGTTTTTCACGACTGTTGTAAGATGTAGATCTTTTTTTTGTATTTTCCTATATTTTGTGATGAAATATATAACGGGCTTGAATAATTTACCAATACACAGGATATGATGTAACTATCCTTTGTATCATAATCCAAGGTGAGCGTTCACATAGATGCCTAATTCAGACATTAATGTAGTCAAACGAACTCCATCGGTCACACGTTGATTATGAGCCAACAGGTACATATTTATATGCAAACGTGTTCAAGTAGAGAGAACCTGACAAAGCAACGCCATGCGGAATGCACCGTCTGCTCCTGTTGTTTTATAGTCTACAACCATTATGTAACCTATTATAATAAAGACGTGTGGATCTAACTCCTTCTGGTGTGTGTTGGATTACTACAGTTTTGGATTATATGTTTTCCTGCACTAGCTGGCACCCAGGAGAGTAGCACTGTTGTGCACAAGGCACCTTCAAACCACTGAACGACATCTTTCTTCAATTAGAGAGCAAATAATTGACACCATTTAAAGCCTATATTTCTCACCAATTGAAATGAGTAGGTTCCACTGAAGAGTATAAGGAAGCCTCTTCTGTAGAGCCTTTTGAATGACAAATAAACCAGCAGTACCTGGAAGCAGCACAGCACACGTTTGGTACATAATGAACATGATGACAATACACTGAAAGACTGCAGCATTGTAAGATAATGGAATATCATAAATAACAAGTGCCCCAGTCATCACTGCGGTAGTGGTTATAGGCATGGTGTACACTAGATGTAACAAGAAGTTTTCATTGATACGAGTTATCACATAAAATGCTGTAGCTGGTAGTAAGCAACATTTGTCTACTGTAGCTTGTGGTGACATGCGAGGAATACACTCCACTTACCAAATATAAAGCTTCCAGTCCCTTTCATAAAGGCATGAGACTGACAAGCAGCATATCTCTCTAAACCCTGAGAGAAAACACAACATATCATAGATATGTTGGATGTCAACTGTTTCAGGTAGGCTACACTGCAAAGCCAGACACTTTCAATGTTGCCAGCCTTGATCACAATGGATCATTGTCCTCAAGCCAAGCAAAGGTTTTCTAGACAGGAGTAATTTAACAACAATACCCAACACTACCCATAACAAACAATACCCACCGGATGTTTTGCTACCAGCGCATCATCCACTTTCGTGAGCCCAAGATTGACCATTTTGTCAACTTTGATGAAGTTGCTAAATACCTTTTAAACAAAATATGATATAATCCCCGTCATCCCGTCAATTGCAACTTTGGCGTTATACGCCAAGAAATATATGAAGAGAACTTGACGGAGAACGACAATGATATTGTCTAAAATTGGGCGACGCTTAGTGTAGCGGAGTGGTATTACAGCTGCCCAACTGGTATCATCCTACTGTACTGAAAATTGTGTAGGTATGAAATCATTATTTTAAAACACTGTTGCCTCTCTACCGACTTTGCTGTGACAGCTAAACGAGAGTTTTGCATGCATTTTGAGGCTGGTAAAAGTCTGTTTATAATTTTATGTTTGTAAACAATAGAAAAGACAAGAGTAGACTCTTTTTGTCTTCAAGTCATGCTCAGAACATATTTATATATATTAAAAATTTGGATTGTCAAATGGCCTAAATTCAGATTGCAGCTTTAAGTAAAACTGCAGGCCTGGAACAAATTAAAAACAATTAAAATTTATCGTTAAAACATGATCCGCAACAAAGAGACGCTGCCCAGAAACCATTCCAAAGACAATTTGGTAAATCTGACTCACTGGGCTCATTTGTGTTGAAGCTGGAACACCCCAGGGTGGGACTGCAGCTTTGTCACCTCAGTCATGACTCCAGTCATGACCTCAGTCATGCCCTGCTCGAGAAAAACATGGAGAAATCTGGTGTACATTTAAAAAAAAAATTAGGCCAATGAATAAATTATCACATAAAAACTAAGTTGTCACACTAACTTGTGACTGTCTTAGTTATGTTCTGTGTATCGTCTGCCAGACATATGGATACCAGGTATGAGAGGAAAGCACACCCCCTTGAGCCGTATGACCCTTGCTTTTGACCTCTGGCAGTTGTGACCTCAGAGGAGGCGCTGGAGGGACCTACTGGAGGCTAACGGCTGGTTCGTAACAACACTTGATATGCAGGCAGACGAAAGAATGCAAGAACCAATGACCTCCAAGTAACAACACAGAGGGTAGAATTACCAGCCAAACTTGGTACCGTTTAACATACAGAAATCTGTTGTTTCATTTTCTTTACCGTTTTCTATTTGTTCCATCAATGCTGTGAAATATTTCCAGACTTTTGCACAAGTTACATTTCCTATTTACATAGAAATCTCACCATAAATGTTTATTATGCCTCTGAGATATTTTCCCTTCCTGCACTGATCTGAATATCTGAATATCCTTACTCCTCTCCTCCCCCCAACTCTCCACTGCATGTGTGTATACTCATCACCGCCTGTCCTCTTGGAAACTGGCTGACTCTGGTACTCTGGTGTCCCCTGGGGATAATGGCAGTGACCATGCAGATCTAGGCTATGTTGGCAACTGGGAGAGGAGGGCAGTGTGGATGGGCTGTGTGTCCAAGAAAGCCATATCGCAACAAGCTTCTCCTTGGAAGATCAACAGGGAGCTTTGGGAAACTTGGGGAGCTCACCACAGTAACAGCTAATGCCTTCCTGACCCATCATGGTCAAGCTGCTGAGTGCAGCCCTTAGCAGAGCGGCCCTCTACATCTGCACAAGGGCCCCATCTGATTCCTTAATCCACATACTGTCACTGCACACACTGACAGCTGGTACTGAGTCACCGGAGAGAGACCATCCATGATGGCCTTTATCTGGTATACTAGGCTACTGCACACACCAGTAGATGAGGAAAAACAGAGACCTTCATCCATGCTGTGCTATGCTGTGTTATGTGGCTTTGTGGTGTATTCCAGTGTTTAAGACAGTCGGGACTGCCATTTTAATGCTATTTTTAATGCTGACCTATATGGCTGTTCTAGTTATTGAACCTGTTTATTCAGGACGGTGAGGCAGACAGGTGGTGCAGCAGACTATGACAGGCCTCCTCATGCGAGGACAGCTGTGTTAAAATCATGGTGGCTGGAATGATGACTTCCACTGTCCCAACGTTCCGCAATTCTACTGGGGAAACAATAACATCATCCAACTCGCTGATCATTTATAAAGTCTATAAATGCAGCCTATATGCAAGTCTAAAAACAGACAGCGCATAGTCACAGTCAGCAAAAGAATATTCAAGGACTGGACTACTCTATCACTGTTTGACTTTAGGGGTTCAGCAAGACAGTTTTGTTTTTTGAATGTGCAAGTGGGCACTGGTATGCACACGAGCATAATACTGGAGATGCACTGAACAGACATTCCATTGCATAGGCCTATTGTTAAGCAATATGTTTCTGTTTTGCAACCTCTCATTTTAAGAGTAATTCTCATTGATAGCTGACATGTAGCGCAGGTCGTTGGCCAGGTGAGTGCATTTGCACGGTTTTTGATCATTGAATGTCAGGTGTGATGTGTTGTTGGTTTCTGGACACAACAGAGACCTTTCTGAGGCAACAACCAAAACAAGACATCTGATACCTCCGGTCATCTAGGATACATTATTTAGGATCTGAGAAATCCTACAGGTAGAAGTGGCACGAAAATCTAAAGTCGAAAGAAAATCTTCAGGTAGGACTCCTCGGTTTAAAATGAGAGAAAACTATTTAGGTTTTATAATCAACTTTGGAGCTAAATCCACAAATTAGAGTAGCCTGGTGAGTCAGACAACCAGTGAGTTGAACACAGCAAGAGATCGTCTAGCTTGCAAGATTTAGATAAAAGGTCTGTGAAATCTAACAAAATACTCTTGCCCGAGTTATTGATGCTGAGCACCTACAGTATGTTGTAACCTGGATTGGATGTAAGCGGTAAGGTGGGTGACAACGGGGCGCGTCATTGGGGTTATCGAGTAGAAACCTAATCACAGATGTTTCACCGAACTAGGCCCACGTACCCCACGCTGGCTCTCAACACTGATCAGAAGCTGACATTGGACCTACACTCTGAGACTTATACTAAACGGCATTCATTCTATTTGACCAAGGCTCGTATTAAACGGCCTCCACCTCTCTTTCTTTCAAAGCTTAGATGTTATCTACAGGTCACAACATCACATAACATAAAACACTTGGGTATGATTGACAAATCTCTTAAATGGACCACCTTTGGTTAGACAGTATCTTTGAATTAACCATCACTATGCAATTAATGTTTTATTACGTAGGATTCATCATGCCCTATTTAGTGTACCTTCACGGCCGCTCCACAGATCAAGAAGTGTTCTTCATTCTTTTTGTTTATTTTATCATTTTACAGTGAAGAGATGGTCAGTGATCCCCAACTGTAATTCCATTCACATACTGTAGATCTATTTCTAGGTGATTAATGCTTTTATTCTTACAAAACA